>JANZLX010000212.1:13986458-13996651 GCA_025531955.1 Erythroxylum orinocense
GGGATTCTGGGTACCACGCTCAGGTATGAAGGTATGTATAGTAAGAGGTTGGGTTCCCGTAACGGGATCCAATAACAGCTATATCAGGATTGGCTGCTGCCGCCTGACTGATTTGTGTGTTTCTGGACGTGGTGTTTGGATGTCGGGCCCCACGATGGGCGCCAACTGGTTCTGCCTAATTCTGGTAGGACTGGACATTGCTACTTGGATCCATGAAGTGGGTCGACTTTAGCTCCAAAACACCTGCAAAACAATAAAGGCACGCCGAGGGTTGATAACCGGCAGGCCCCTCCGATGCTCAAGTTAGTCTTTTGGTGAGGGTTATGGTGGCTATAAGCAAAGAATATCAGGGTTCTAATCTCGTCCCTCTATCATGGCAAAATAGTACCTTATATATGAAATAGACGCTAGGTTTAGGTCTTTACGTAGGTCTTTACGTTTGCATGGGAGACTAATACCTGCGGATGGGTCGTGGACGTGTGGACCTGGGCTTGGGCCTAGCACAGCCGACCTAACCAAACTTGTTTCGGGGAAACAGCATAACTTTCTCTACAGATATCGGATTAAGGTGTTCTTTATATGGTTGGAAAGAATACTTCAAGATCTACAACTTTGATGAAGACTCAAAGACCAATTCCATCGTATAAAGGATCAAAAATGGAACAAAAGATAGAAGGTGAACAGTGATTAGACGAATTGGATGAATAGTGATCAGACGAATTGGTTGAACAGTGATCAGACGAAGATCAGACGAATTGAATGAACAGTGATCAGACGAATTGAATGAACAGTAACTTCGTCTTACTTTTGCTCCTGAACGTCTCCACTTGTAAAGATCATAACTTTTGACTCCGATCTCCAAATATTTTATGCTATGTACCATTGGAAAGATAAAAGAAATATCTACAACTTTTAAGAAGTCAACGTCACCAAAATCTATCTAGATTAAACCCAGATTCTCTCCCAATTTCTTGGTACGAATTTTTACGATCAACTTTAAACGTCCTACACCTTGTTCGAAACTTCATGACAACTTTTGAGACTCTTAGAGACAAAATTAAAACTCGATGTCTTCATATGAAATGTAGCCATATATCTCTAGTTTAAGCCAAATCAAAAATCATCTCGTTTGGACAACTAGAAAAAACGTTGTGGCTAAAGGACTGAAACATACTTAGTTAACATTTTTCAGATTTCCAAGCTTTCAATACTTTACATCTAACTCCTCTTCTACCTAAACTATCTCTTCCATTCAACTCCAAAAATCACTTTTATAATACTCAATCACTAATAATCTTTCAAAACACTAAATTAACACCAAAATCAGATTTTTCATCCCAAAACAACACAGTTTTTATGAACAAACACATAAATGCCATTTTCCATGCAAATGATAGTAACTTATCAAATTTATTGCGTAAATCCCTAACTTTAAAGGATTTATTCACTACTTACCTGCTGAAATTCCAAAATATTTAAGCCCTAAACTCTACAAAATTTTCGTACTTCACTGAGTACAATGACTAGCTTCTGGTTTTTTTTCTTAGGGTAGAGGACATAAGTAGCAAAGTGGGTTTTTGATGAAGTAGAGGAAAAGCTAAGGAATCTCTTAGCGAGTGTAAACTCTATGCATGGGAAGAAGAAATTTAGATAAGACTTAACCTGTCAACTCTCAAAGAATAATAACCTACTTCTAACACAGAAACCTAAGTGACACTTGTCACTTTCTTAATGACTAACCTCTAACTTAGTTTCTTTTGAACTACACTCATTAACTCCCATCCATACAAACCAATTATCTCTAAAGCTTCTTTTGATTTCTCATTTTTTCTATATTTTAAATTTTTCAGAATTTATTTCCGAAATTCACCAAAATTCAAAAATATTACAATTTCACTAACCCATAAAATTTCCAATGTAAAAACATTCATAATTCTCAAAAATTCACCAATCAATCCAATTAGACCCGGAATTGTTCATGAATGCATGTACAATTATTTTCATGTGCAAATAAATTCACTATTCATGTATAGGTCTATGACATATTATGCATGAGCATGAAGAAACATTTCTAAGCGACTCTTTAACCCCTCATAATTACTGTTTTAACCTTCCCACAGGTAATGGGATGTTAAATCTCAACTCGACGAACTATGAAGATTCGGGCTGACTTTCATGAAAAGTTCGTCACGGCGTAAATTAATTATTTCACCGCGGCGAAGAATCTAGAAAAGCAAAAACAACCTTTTGAGAAAAGTACGTTGCGGCGGCAAAACTTATCTGTTGCTGAGGCGAACTGTTAAAAACCTGAACCATATTTAGAAAATTCTCTCACTATTCAACCCGACCCGCCGATCCTTCACTTAAAAACCTACCAAATTTGGTTATTCGGACAATCAATCAATACACAAAGACACTCACTTCCTTAACTGACACTCATTTTTCCTCTCACTCTCAACCTTCATCCATTAACTCCGTCCACTTTTAACCGACGACTTGATCGTCTGCTGTTACTGCCATGGATGCTTTCGGTGGGTATATAGTCGTGAGGATTCTCGAAGTGATGCTTGGCTAAAGCACCATTTCCTCTTGAAGATGTAGCGATGGTTTGAGTTCGATGAGCTTTAAAGGGGAGTAGTTTTGCATTGTCATGCTTAACTACATTGTTATGAACTCCTGAGTTAGGATTTATTTCTTTGTAGTTAGATTTTCTTGATTAAAGTTTAATCAAATGTTGAATAATGTATTGTGTTATGGATTTGTTTATCTAGAACTTGAATACTTAATATATGAAGTTTCATAGATGTCTTCGTGGTGATTGTGTTAACTCTCTTTTATCTACCTAGTTGTGTTTGATATTGAGATTATGCTTAATCCATATTGACCACTTGCATTAGCCTATCCATTAACACACACTAAGATGCATTTAACAAGGTTTTGATAAATGGAGTTCATTGATTAAAACCTTGGAATTAAAGAGTTCTTTAAGGTTTATCATTTGGAAACTTAGTGAGTTTTTCTCCCAAAAAGATTGGTTTTGAACTATGATAGCTAAAGTTCATTTTCAAGAGGATTTTATCAATTTGATTATCGTTTGAGTTTTGAACTTTCTTTCCCAAAAATCCAAAAATATCTTTTATTATGCTCTTCTTTCAATTAGTCAATTTATTTAAGTTTTTACCATTGATACAAAACCCCCTTTTTATCAATTTAGTTTGCATTACTTGACAATTAGGCTAGCTAGAATCAATTGCGCTAGGTTCCAATTAAGTGAGATGATCGAGGTTGCACTCTATATTGCAATCCTTGGAATTAAACTTTTGATTCGGTATCCAAGGAAGTAACCTAAATACTAACGCACGGATTAAAAACAATTTAGAAGGATTAGAAGATTTTACATTAGCCTATATTGATGACATTATTATATTTTCATGTAAAGATAAGGAAGATCATTTTAAAAAGGTAAAAGAGGTTCTCACTAGATGTCAACATAAAGGTCTAATTTTAAGCAGAAAGAAAATTAAATTACCATAACAAAATATCGAATATTTAGGTATAGAATTTCATAATGGAATCTTAAAATTACAACCTAACATCCTTGAAAAATTACACCATTTTCCTGACACCTTAAAAAAAACATAACTGAGGTTTAAAAATTCTTGGATTACTAAACTATATCTTTGACCAAGGTCTCCTAAAGATTTAGCTAAAGAAAAAAATTTAAAACTTAAATGTAGTACAAAAACTCAATGGATATAGACCGAAGAAGACACCTCAATGGTACGTATATTAAAAAATCTTTACAAGAACTTACCAACATTATATAATTAGTTAGACCATTCAAACATTAATTTTTCTGGTAATAAAACATAGTCTAAATTAAGAATTCCATTTGGTCCTAATGTTATATGTTTTGGTGTACATTTTGTAAGAAATTTTCGTATCTTAATGTCCTTTTTGTAATATCCAAGACAATTGAATTCTTCTTATTGTATAGGTTTATAATTCCAGTTATAACTAGATTTTTTTTCTTTTTCTTTTTTCTCCACTTTAACCTATTTTAGGTTATTCTTCTGGTTTTGAACCTTCTAATTTTGGTTGATCTATATATAGTTCTTGTTGATCGAATTCATAACCATAAATTATTTCATCTTAATGAGTGATAGGTTTTAAAAGTTCATATTTTAAAGAATTGTTTTAGTTATTTAGAGTAAGTTTATTTACTAATTGAGTAATTTCTTCCAATTGATCTTTTATATTTTGTCCTATGTTTTCCATGGTTTTACTAAAGTTATATTGGATGAGCTAGCTAGCTTTGATACCAACTTTGGTTCCAATATCTTTGTTATTAACTTTTCTAATTTTTCTAGTCTTTCATCTATTGGATATACTATTTTAAATAATTTTTCATAGCATTTAGTAAAAGATTCTAATATTTTATAAATTTTATTGATTTCATTAAATTTTTGTGATCGATAATTTTGATTTAATAATTGTATAATTTCTTTTAATTGATTTTCAATGTTCATTTGTTTGTCTAATAATTCAGAGACTTGCTTAGTGACACTCTTAATGTATTCTGAAGATGACCTTTTCAATTCTTAAAGTTGTTTTTCATTATCAATTAATTCGTCAACTAATTGTTCTAATTTTTTGTCTATCTCTTTATTTGATATTCCAGATTCAGTAAACCTAATAGGTTTTTCTAATCTTGTAGAATATGATCTTAGAAGGTTAGGTTCTTTTATAACTGTTTATAAATTTGTTCTTGGTCTATTAAACTTATGCGAATATATATTGGTATATTCTAATAGGTATTTCATGTATAATTTTTCCATAATAAATGATATTTTTCTATTAATTAAGTTTTAAACGGATGGTGTGTAATATCTTGTCCATCATTATATTTTAATTGTGTGTTTGCTATTTGTTTTTATTTTTCTTGCAACAACAGTATATTCATATGGAAAATATAGGTAGATTCAATTAATTCTAAAGTATCTACATACAAAATATTATTATTATTATTGTTATTGCTAGTGTGAGATTCTTAAATAATTTTAGTCATGTTGAAGTATGTTAGATTGATGAATGATTCTTTGATGTTTTGTAAGTTGGTTATATTTATGAATTAAATTTTGATTATGTAAATTATAAAGATTAATTGCAATTTCTAATCTTTCTTTGATAGGAATTAAACCATTATTATTAAAAAATTGTAGATAGTTATATCGTCTGTCTTAATACTCTTTTTCTTGTCTATATTCAGTGACTAAAGTTTCTAAATGAATAATTTCTATTAATAATTGGTTACAGAGTGTACAGTTATGCATTAAGAATAATTGCGATATAATTTGACAAATAGGAAAACTATTCTTAAATAATAAATTTTGTAATGTTCTTGAAATTGTTTATAGAGTTGTTTTAATTCTAATCTTTCTTGATTATAGTTTTTTGTATCTCGATTTAGCATTTCTTTAAACTTATGAAAAGTAGTTTCAGAAGCATTTATTTGTTCTAAATAATTATAAGTATCGTTAAAAGTTTTAATAAGTTTTCTACAAAGTGAAAATTTCCTTTCAATATGTATTATTGCTAGATGAATATTTCTACAAATAGCACAAATAGGCATTTTTTTAATAATAAAGAAAACATAAGTAAAATATTGCAAAAATAAGAGAAACGAACATATTGAAATATATAAAAATGATGAAAAATTAAAAAACCATTTGATCATACCTTTGGTGTTGTTTTGCTCTTCGCGTTCTCTTTTCTGACACCAATCTTTAGGCTTTATCCGAGAGGTTTGAAGAGTTTTGGACAAAGGATCAAAAACAAAGTTTTTATTTTCTCATGGAGAGCTGAGGGCTCTTCAATTACGTTACATATAGGTGAAGAGCAGTTAGAAGTCTCCAAAAACAACTAAAGATAAGAAAATAGTAAAGTAGATTTCTCTGTTAAGAGAAGCTGCTTTCACTTTTGAGAAATAGTAAAAGAAGATTTCTTTGACAAGAGAATCTGCTTTTACTTTGAGATTGTCTACATAGGTGGCCTATAGATATTGTAGGTGTTTGTACATGTGGCATATATAATTGAAAATAATTACATCACTTTTTTACATCAATATATCACTCTTCAATAATTACATCAATTGAGGAGCTGTCATCTTTTTCTTTTGAAGTAGAAGGATAGTTGGTATATTAATGAGCTGGATATTGCCGGAGTTGTTGTCAAATGGATTGCTTCCAATCTCCTAATAATATGCTGAATACTTTGAATATGCTTTAGGAAATTTCTTCGATTTGTTTGATTAGCTGGAAGGAATCAGTAGATATAGGTGTACGATAAGCTGATGTCATCAAAATATTTGGTCCTTTGTAATTAAGTTTAATTAATGACCCTGGAGTAATCTTTAGATATTGTTGATAAACACCTTCAATGGAATAGAGGTTAAACTGATTGATGAGATCCCAATTGAATTCATACTTTGATGGTTCGTCTATGGGTGGATACATACCATTACTGATTCCTACTTGTACATAAGCTATTTGGGATAGCTGTATGTCTGAGTCTTTGAAATTGTCTACTTTTTTAAAGATCAGATAGTTGCTGAAAACTTTGATAAAGATTTATCTTTTTTTTTGCGAATCTTTCTTTGTAGTTTTTAACCGGAGGAGTGAATCAAGCTAGAAACTTGGCAAGACTATTTAAATTGGTTAAATAAATTGTATCAACTAGGCCACTTTGGAAAAAGAGAAAAGGAGTGAGTGCATATGTTTCTAGAAAGATGATAGCTTTGGGTCCATATCGTCCTCGGTTTTGGGGGTAATACTGAAAAATCTTTTGTTCTTCCTTCCATTCATTGAGTGTTTGAAAACAATCATAGAAAATTTCAAAAGTAATTCTTTTCGTTTCGTCCTTTAGTGTTCTTGTAGGTACATCATTGATTCTTTCCATATTCACAGGTTTTCCCAATATTTTCATTCTTGAATCTGATGGTTATTTTTCTAGAGCTTATTTATAGTGAGGTTTTAGTGTAGGAGTTTTGAATTCAGCTTAGGCTTTTTCTGCTTTTGAACGGTTTGAATAACTTTGATGAATGATTGAAGATTTTCCAATAATATAGATATAACCCTTATGTCATTCATCATATATTCCTATCGTTGGTCCATTAAAAATAACATAGACTTTACATTCTTTAAATCTTCTTGTTTTTGAGAGATTGGTGGTTCGAATTTAGGTGATGGATGAATAAGTTCAGCTGAAATGTTTGAAGGAGCAGGGGGTAAAAGTGTTTGAGTAATTTGTTGAGGAGTAATTGGTCGGATGGCAGTGATGTTTTGTTTTTTAAGAAGATTAATGGTTGATCTTAGATAATTAATCTCTTTTGTCACTGTACCAACTTGCTGATGAAGATCCAATAATTCTGCTTCCTTTTTAGTAAGTGAATCTTTGAGGCTTAGGATTGTTGTTTCCATTCTCTGGTTAATGTATCTGCAAGACTGTTAGCAGAAGATTTTAGATGATGTATTTGAGAATTATATTGATTTAGTTCTAATTGTCATCTCATTAAACGTCCTTGATTACAATTTGTTTTAATATTATATTTAGTAAATCCTTATAAATACTTGGAATCTATCTGAACATGAATTTCGACAGGTAATAAATCAACCTTCCATTTTCTTAATGTTGCAATACATGCTAATGTTTCCCTTTCATGGATAGGATATTTCCTTTTAGTGGGATTAAAAGTTCGATTGATATATTTACATAAGACATAATTCCTTAACTTGGGTGGTTGTGCTAGAAGTTAGCTAGCCCATGTATCCATACGTGCATCAATTTGTACTAGTAGAGTATATTTATCATTATAATTGTATAATGTTGGCAAGTTCTTGCAAAGATTTTTTTAATATACGTACCGTTGCGATGTCTTCTTCTATTCATATCCATTAAGTTTTTATACTACATTTAAGTTGTAACTTTTTTTTTCTTTAGCCAAATCTTTAAGGTGTCTGGAATATGGTGTAATTTTTCAAGAATGTTAGGTTGCAATTTTAAGAATCCATTAAGAAATTCAATACCTAAATATTCGATATTTTGTTGTGCTAATTTAATTTTCTTTATGCTTAAAATTAGTCCTTTATGTTGACATCTAGTGAGAACCTCTCTTTTTTTAAAATGACCTTCCTTATCTTTATTTGAAAACATAATAATGTCATCAATATAGGCTAATATAATTTTTTTCTAATCTTTCTAAATTGTTATCCATAAATCTTTGATAAATACCAGGCGCTTGTTTTAATCCAAAGGGTAATGCACTTCATTGGTAATGTGTTTGTGGTGGACAAATATTGATTATTAATTGTTGGGACCTGATCTCGGAACCGGACCCCAACCGGAAAAACGGAAAAACAAAACGAAAAGCCAACCCAAAATTGAAAGCGGAAATCGAAACAAACGGTTCGAAACGAATTGAAACAAATTTCGACATCCATAGCGGACATCTTCGAAACCTAATTTAGCGTTGGAAACCTTAGACTAAGCTGACCCGAAACCCGATATAATTTTTTTCTTTCTCATATTATTCATTCCTTTTCTCTTTATTCAATCTTATATAAATCAAAACAATATAATTTCCCATATGGAATTCATCCATTCTAATCTCACTTTCCTTTGCTATAATTTTCCATAATCTCAATTTAATAGATTTCTCTTAATTATGCATATCTTAATCTCATCTTTAAAACTCTTATTCTAATTTTCCTTTGCCATAAAACAATCACACATATCTTATTCACAAATAAGCCACACACAATTAGCACTTCTATGTCCCATAATTCATCTTCTAACTAATTCTTATTCTTATTCTTATTCTTTCTTCAATCATTCTTTTTCAACAATTGGACAGCATAACGATTGTATGTTATAAAACCCAAAAACCTGCAAAGGGTTCTAAACTCACTTCTATAATCAAACCAATATCCACACAATTCATCGAACCTCTTGTTTGGAATTCCCATCATAAACGAACACATTCAATCATCATCATCTACATAGCACTTCATAAATTTCAATCATCAAGATCATCGAACCTCCCGTCCGGAATCCAAAACAAAATCAATATACAATTTATATACAAAACCATAATTCACTATTCTACTCTATTCCAAATACAAATCCATAATTTAATCTAATCCAATTCATATATCATAACCATACACAGATTTATATCTAAATTCCATACATAAGCCCAAAAGTCACTTACATTCCAAAATAAATGTACTACAAACTTTAATGCCATTCCAAGCCATATACAAAGCCAATACCAAAATCCAATATACACAAAACACAAGATAAGCAAAATTGAATAAATGCATCGACTTTCTTTCATCCGATCTCCTGCTCGAATACCTAGAGATGGGGATGAAAGGGGGTGAGCTAGACAACTCGTGGATAACATGTTTATAAATTGAACAATAAGCAAAAGCATTTTCAAAACTCATTTTCCATTCATAAATATTTTGCAAAAATAATTCATGAAAAGCTTATTTTTCAAACTTTTCAACTTTTCAAAATTAATCATAATTAATTTCCAAAATTTCATGGTTGAAAACTCATTTTCTCATTTCTCAAAATTCTCAATTATTTTCACAAATCATAAACAATTTAAAAAACATGAATGCATCACATTATACATGCATCACAAATATAAACAAAATCAAAATCATATAACACATCAAAACGGTTTGGGTCGGTCCAAAATGAAACGTACTGCACATTCCCGCATAGCGGTCGTGTGCAGCCGTGAACAAAACGTACTACATTTTCCCGCATAGCTGTCAAGTGTAGCTGTGAACTTATGGGAGTCCAAAATCAGAGCTCCAATGCCACTAGCGGGCAGGCGGGAGAAGCCTTTAAAAATGAAGACAAGTGCACTTGACTCAAACTTATAGGACCTAACCAAACCCACATAAAATCTTTCATACTTGAAATCAAACTACCCGAAGGCATCATTCAAAAATGAAAATCTTATAATCATGTGATAATTAAACACAAATTCATTCAAACATTCACAATCTCAATGCAATTCACATAACACATTCTCAAACATTAAAGAATGCAACATTTATAGCAATTATTAAAACATTCAAACACAATGAATTTAACAATTATTTCAATTTTATCAAATC
>JANZLX010000212.1:14011737-14040315 GCA_025531955.1 Erythroxylum orinocense
GATTATTAGTAGAAATGTTCTGGTGGTGCACCTTTATCGTGGGATACTCGTCGGAGCGACCTTCGGGTTTCCCGTTGAGTACCCTACGGTGAGGGGGCACTACAGTTCAAGCAAGCCGGACACGACTCTTTCATCCTGCACGGTGCTGATAGCAAGATTCTACCGAGGCCATGGAACTCTCAAAATCTAAAAACATTCTATCAATAGATAAGCTGGCTTACTTGTTCATTTTTTCCCTAGTATTTATTACTGTTTACGGAGTTGTAGTGGGTATCTTTTTCCTGGCTCTGCCAGTCAGGTTTTTTAATGATCCACACCCTTGTCATCATTAATAAAGAATTTCCAAATTTTTCGACAAAAAGAGTTGTACCAAAATGTGCTAGAACGAAAGATAGGCGGATTGTTTCAACACATCGTTCGGTTTTCGACAACGCTCGGCCCTCGACACCGTTCGAATAGGTTGCCAAGACAAGTTTCTTGCAACCAGGCGATGTCAAGTCACAAAACCTTGGCATCGCTCGGCTTTCAACATAGTTTGACTAGCTCGATTTTCGACATAGTTCAGCCCTCGAGCAACGCTCGGGCCTCGACATAGTTCGACTAGCGTGGTTTTCGACATAGTTCGGCCCTCGACATAGTTCAACTAGCGCGGTTTTTGACATAGTTCGGCCCTCGAGCAACGGTCGGGCCTCGACATAGTTCGACTAGCGCGGTTTTCGACATAGTTCGGCCCTCGAGCAACGCTCGGGCCTCGACATAGTTCGACTAGCGCGGTTTTCGACATAATTCGACCATCGAGCAACGCTCGGGCCTCGACATAGTTCGACTAGCGCGGTTTTCGACATAGTTCGACCCTTGAGCAACGCTCGGGCCTCGACACCGATCGATCAGGTCGCCAAGACAAGATCCTTGAAACCAGACGATACCCAGAAAATCAACCTCGCTCGATCGAGTTCTTCCAAGTCTAGCGACCGATCGACTCGTACCAAACACACTAGTTCGCGACATGCTACTCGAGAAGACAATCTCTTACACAAAGCCAATGATAGTTTAAAGTGTTGTCCAACAAAATTAAGAAGACAGTGAAGGATAAAAGAAAATTTTTATTTCCAATAAGTTTGCCCTGGTCACAAGCTCGACTAGATGAGCTTTTCTATTTAGAAATATTATCTTTCCTACCCGATCTACTGCAAGTATCATCGATGAACCTCTTCACGCCAAAGTCAAACAATCTGTCCATTATAGGTTCTGGTATATTTGTGCTGACAAGTCCTGTGACAGCCAAATTTTTTACAAGCCCACAATTTTCATCACAGCGAGCCCTCATCCGGCACTATCTCTTGTTCTCTTTCGGCTATCTCCTCCTTTTCCTCCAGGAAAAGGTCGAGCCCACATGACAGCAACAGCTCGGCATAATCCTCAAACGACGAGCCGTCCGATCCGTCAAAGATGCAAGCGTCGCGGCAACCCCTCAAAAGGGAGAGTGACAAATCATTAGCAAATCCTAAGCGCCCCGCGGAGAGGTGCCGTTCTTTCCACCACTTGACTGCGTCAATCCTCTCCCCCCTAATAGAACTTCGCAACTCCATTAGCCTGTTCTCGGCCTTCGGCTCGTCCCTCATCTTCTCCGGCACCTCAACCATTTCTGCCGCCATCTTCAGCGGCTCAATTATGGGCAAGGCCCTTTCGGACAAAGGGGACAATAGTGGAAGATACACTATGGTAATCGCAAAGGCAAAATCGTAAAGGCGAAAATACAAAGGATAGAAACTGGGAAAACAACGCAGAATGAAGAAAGACAGTCCACTCCAAAACTTATAATGTCAACAGAGCGGTACTACCAATCGACGTCAAACACGTTGTAACAATCCGAATCGAAGCTGAACACGTGGAACAATCTGAACGACGAAAAGTTAAGATCATTAAAGACCTGAGGCGGTGAAGCAGACGAAGGGACGCGCGTGACAGCTGCGCAGCAATCAAAGGGACGTGTCTCCCAGAATTCTGCGCGGCAATCAAAGGGATGTGTCCTCCGGAATTCTGAACCACTCACGGAAAGATACGGACCGACAGTAATAATCACACTTAGTGCTCCATTTAAGTCTTGCCGCCCAATCGATCGGTTACGATCGGCCCAGCTGCTATCCCCGACGGGTCGACTTTAACACTACATCCGATTGACCTGTCGAGTCGTTACAGCCGACCAACTTCTTTTGTCATAACCCTCGATCGGTTACATCTGCTCGGTCGACTGCATCGGGTCATAATCTGTCGATCGGGCCTAGCACGATCTACTTTGAGAACACGCTGTTTAATACTTATGTACTCCTTCGACCCTTCCCTTAGCTCAGACTCGAGGAGTAGGGGGGCTTATGGTCGGGTTGACTGTGCTAGGCCCAGGCCCATCTCCACATAACCACGGCCCGTTAGGCGTTAGTCTTCCATGCAAACACAAAGATCTACATAAAGACCTAAACCTAGCATGTACGTCATATATAAGGTACTATTCCACCATGATACAGGTACGACAATACAACCCTAGCTTCTTCGTTCTCTACGACCAATTCCCCCATCAAAAAGACTAACTTGAGCGTCAGAGTGGCCTTCCGGGAACCAACCCCCGGCGTGCCTTTATTTGTTTTGCAGGTGTTCTTTGGTCGGAGTGAAACAGAATTATGGATCCAAGCAATGACGTTCAACCTCAGCAAAATCTGACTAAACCACAACCCTAGCTTCTTCTTTGTTCTCTACGACCAATTCCCCCATCAAAAAGACTAACTTGAGCGTCGGGGTGGCCTTTTGGGAACCAACCCCCGGCGTGCCTTTATTTGTTTTGCAGGTATTCTTTAGTCGGAGTCAAACATAATTATGGATCCAAGCAATGACGTTCAACCTCAGCAAAATCTGGATGAACCAACCTCAATTCCTTCTCAAACCAACCTCCCACCAATCTTTACTCTTCCTTATCTTCGTTGTCCCACCCATCTTCGTTGTCGCACCAATATGCTTTTCCCTGTCTTTGTTGTCCCATACCATTATTCACTCCTCTTTGTATTATAACATTTGGTCCCATACTATTCTTCACTTCTCTTGGAATTTTTAGATGTGTCTTGTTTATATTTTTGTCGCGTTTTCTTTTTTATGCGGTTAGATATTATCATTTGTTGAACTAGTTAGAATAATTCTCTTTTGTAACTAAGTTACAAGTGTTAGACATATTGTATGAGGATTTATATATCATTTATTCTTTAAATGAGTAATAGGCATATTTATAGACATATTGTAATAGGAGTAAGAATTTATAGATAATTTATTCTTTAATTGTAATTAATCAGTTTTATTATAAGAACAAAGAATGTAGTAATGCGATCAAGTTTGCATTGGAAATGCGTGGGAAAACATCATCATATAGGAGTTTAAGGCCAAGTATAATCAGTTTGTTTTTTATGGCTAATTTAGTTAAGAAGTAAGATCCTTAGCTGCTTGTTTTAAACTATATTCTTATACATTTTTATGTTAATGAAATTTCTATTTTATTCTGTTAAAAAAACATTTTTGTGATAATTGTATTAAACAAACGAAATGTATAAAATCAGTATATGGGGAATATGAACAAGCTCCAGATGTTCAATGACAATTACAACAACATTTAAACAACCTATATAAGGGGTTAACAAATCCCTTTACATAGGAAGACATGAGAAGATTTATTTATATAACCATCCTTTGGAGTTTTCTCAACTTGATAAGATGATCAATTCCTATTAAACTTTTCCAAAACGTAAAAAAAAAGAAGAAGAAGAAGTGAAGATATGATGTTGTGGAAATTAGCGTGCTATTAATCCCTTTCGCAATTAATGTGAATAATATAAAAATATAAATAAAACACAAAACAATACTCCAAGATATCACTTAAAATAAGTACTTATATCATTTTCTATATTATAATTTAGTTAGCCAAGTGTTTAATGATCAAATTGGTTTTTTCATTTCTTTTAACTGATTAAGTTGAAACTTATAAAGTTAAGTTTATTTTATTTGCAATGAAAAGAAGAATTGAGGGAGGAATTATCAAGTATAATGTTGATTTAATGCACTGCTTGAAATATTTGTACATTCTATCCAACTCTATATTTTCTTCTAAAAATGTTGCATGTGTTTGTTTAATCTTTTTGTAAATTGAATAAGAGCATAACTTAATGAATTTCACACAAATAAGGTATGCATTGGATATTACGTTCAAGAATGTAGACTAGAATGTGATGACTTGAAATATATCAAGTTATATACCTTAAGTAAATTAGGTGTTTAAATGAAAATTTAGGATAACTCTAAATAAGTATTCCAAGGTAAAAATAAAGGTTGTTGAACCTGAATAAGTGAAGAAGCATTTCAGATTTTGTTTGATAATTGAAGTGTTTATATGATTTACTTCTCTTTGGTGTTTGTAATTGTCCCCAATTTTCTTTTTTTTTTCCTTTTGGAATATGTATCATTTTGTACTTAGTCACACTTTCACTTAGCACATTTTATTTATTTTAGACTTTTGTACATATTTCCATGTATAACCATCTTCTTATGTGTTATGTTATATGTCATTATTAAAAATGCCTAATATTTTATAGATGTTGGTAAATTTTGAAATTCATTCTAGTGGGGTGTTGGAAAGACAAGATAATAAATATGTTGGGGGCAAGATTAAAAAGAAGAAGGATATAAGTGTTGATACTGAGCATGCTAGTCCTAAAAATAGTTTATGAAGATAAAGGACATAGAGTAATATCTATGTTTTACAAATTTCCTAATGAGTCGATGAGAAGCTTGAAGGAGTTGAGCTTATGCCATGATGAGGACATGTTGGCTATGCTCCAACATATGGAAGATTTGAATTATTATAATGTTGAAGTTTACTACGAGTATGGTTGTGAGCGTCCTACAACCGATGGTGAAGAATCTGACTCTAATATTTGCAATAAATTTGATGATACTGATGAGCGGTTGTTTGAAATTCAATTGGAGCAAGATGATGACTTCATTGTTATGTAGGTTAGTGAATCTGGAGATAATTTAGTTGATGACGAGTTATTTGCAACTGATGATGAAGAATATGTTACTATGAGAACAAATGAGAAGAGATATGTTAAGACTGTACATAGTGGGTTTGAATGCAACAACGCTGTCAATAGGGTTGGAGGTAGTGGAAAGGATTTCAATGAAGAAGGTGATTGTTCCAAATATACATAACGACAAGAAGGAAGTTCACATAGTAAAAATAGTGAATATAAGAATAGAGATGATGAAGTTCAATCATAGTTTGTAGTGATGATAACATATTTATTCCAAAGAAGAAATACATTGTCTTTAATCCAAAAGTCGATAAGAAAGATTTTAAGTTTGAAATTGGAATGAAGTTTAAGGATGAGATGCAATTGAAGGAAGCAATAATAAACTATGAAATTACAAATGAATATGATGTTTCAATGATGAGATCCAGAGTGAGAATGAAGGCAGTTTGTGAGGCATAATGTCCTTTTTGGGTATATGCTAACTAGATTGGAAATGAGAAAACATTTGCTATAAAGATAGTAGAAAACAAGTATAATTGCAGGAAAGTACAAAAGGAAAAAGTAAGCTAGTAGGAAATGGATAGCAAATGAATTCTTACACAAGTTTAGGAGGAACCCAAGTTGGCCTAGTATTAAAATGATGGATGATCTCCATGAAAAATATGCATTACAAGTCACTAAATCTCAACGTTATAGGGCTAATTGGGAAGCTATTACTATGCTTCAAGGGTCTATAGAAGATCACTATTCTAAGTTATGGTCTTATAGACAAGAGTTACGACAAGCTGACAAAGATAGGTAGTATATTATTCAAATTGAACTTGATGAACAATCTGAAAAACTAATGTTCAAAAGTTTTATATGGGATTTATTGCTTCAAATATAGTTTTATTGGTGGATGCAAGAAATACTTGGGTTAGATGAGTGCTTTTTTAAGACATTCCTTAGTGGTGCTTTATTAGCTATAGTAGGTTGTGACAGAAACAATAAGATGTTTCTTATATCTTGGGTTGTGATTGAGGAAGAAAATTACAATCATGTCATTAGTTTTTGAGCAATTTTGTAGAATATCTAGACATAAGTGGGAATGCATAGACTTAAGTTAGCAATCAACAGAAGGTAAACTTTAAATATCCATACATGTGATATTCTTTTCTTAATGTGATTTCTTTTCTTCAATTCATGTTACACTTTTTTTTTACAAGGTCTAGTGGATGCATTGAAGAATTTGCTTCCAGAAGTTGAGCATAGAAAATGTGCCCTTTATGTCTATGAAAATTGGTTAAGTGTTCACAAAGGTGACATATATAGGTGTTTATTTTGGCAAGTGGAGAATTGCACAACGGAAGTTGGAAGTTGTTGAGGTAATGGCGTAGTTGAAGGGTATTTCAGTGAAAGCTTATGATGATTTCAAAATTAGGAAACCAGAGACTTTCGTGAAGGCATTTGTCAGCACAAGACTGAAGTGTGCAATAGTTCATAATAATATTTCAAAGACTTTTAATGTATTCATTCATGAAGCTTGTACGAAAAGCTTGATTAGTATGTTAAAAGACATTCGAGTTTCTTTAATGACTTGGATATATGAAAGAAGGGACATGATGCTCAAATCCACTGATGGTATTTGCCTAAGAGTGAGGAAGAAAATAGAGGTTGCAAAATAGGAAGGAAGGCATTATATGAACAAGACAAATGAGAATTTGAAATTTGAAGTCACAATTTTTATGGACAAGGTCATCATTGATTTACAAGCACGAACTTGTCAATGTAAACTATGGGATTTAATAAGGATTCCATGTAAACATGATGTGTCTTGTATATCATATCAAAGGGAGGATATCAATACGTAAGTTAATCAATGTTACAAGCGTGATTATTATTTAAAGAGTTACCAATAGACTATGGAACCAATTAGTGGTCCTAAATTTTGGCCAAAGACTGAAAATCTTCAGCCAACATTACCTCCATTGATCAAGAAGATGCCTAAAAAACCCAAAAGGTAAGAAAAAGGGATAATATTGAAGAACCACAAAATCCCAATAAATTGAGCAAGGTTGAAGTAGTTATGAGATGCCATCATTGTTATGAAATTGGTCACAATATTAAAGGACGCAAAAATTAGAGACAACCTTCGAGGCAACCTGAAATTGTTAAGTTAGTTAATATTAAGTTTGTGTTTCTCTTCATTTTAGTTGTAGAACAAATGTCTATTTATTCATCACAAAGTATTATTAATATTTTGTTTCTTTTCAATACGTATAATGTAGCGAAAAAGAGGTAGACCACCAAAAACTAAAACCCTTTCATCCAACTTTTGTAGTTGTCCACTTTGAAGACCCACACAATCTGTATCTACAGGCTCAAATACTACATCTTTTATATTAAGAAAAGAGAAAAGAATGGTTAGTGAATATTAATTATAATATTTAAGTTATTTTGTCTCTAGCTTATATAACATTATAATTCCTTTTTTTACAGGTAACTAGAGGATACAGAGTGACAATTGGGGAAGTTAGTAGGAATACCTCTATTACAGTAGGTCATTTTAATACATATTTACATTACTTATATGTAATTGTAATGGAGATAGTAATATTTAACTTTTTTGATTGTTTATGCCTCATAGATGGGTGGAAGTCAATGTCAAGTGCTAGAACCTTCGAATACTAATGCAATAACTACTCAAGCTTCCCAAAATACAACTGGCAATATAACTCAAACTAAGAGGAGGATCAAATTGAGGGAAAAAAGACATGCTCCTATAAAATCTCAAGTTGTAGATGATTGAGAATTTAGATACCAACTTTTGGTTATATTGTAAAATTGCTAAGGTTTAAAAAATTTGAATATGGTTTGACTTTGCTTTATAAGTGTTATATTGTAAAATTGCCATGGTTTGAACATTTTGAACATGGTTTGACTTTGTCCTATAAGTGTTATGTTGTAAAATTGCTATGGTTAAATTTTGTTCTATAGTTGTACTTTGCTGTAAAATTATTCTTGCATGATCATAATCTTAAGTGTTTGGGATCTCAAATGTGATGAAAAATATATAGTGGTGTGTGTTTCAGTGGTTGGAAGGAATGGAAGAGTTTGGGTTGGTTTTGCTAGTTGAAGTGCTAGAGAGGCTATGAGGAACATTGTGAACATAGAAATGAAGAAGAATAAAAGCAGGAGTCTTAGACTCTTAGCAATTCATGTTAAGTTTGTGATCAAAATCGTTTCTTCAATGTACGAGCTTATGTGATTCATGATAATCAAATTACAGTTTTGGCAAAGTTTATGCTTTTTTATATGATTATCAAATTACAATCCTCTGTTCTCTCATTAAAATAAAAGAATATTAGATTTAAGTGTGTTTCTCTTTTTTTTTTTGTGAATAAAAAGTTTGCCACCCTAGGCACCTGTATTCATAATAGTAGACACCAAAGTTACAACTTAGAAACTAGTTTTGCAATCTTTTTTTAGAGTTTCACTGTAACTTTAGAGGTTGGCATAGAAATGAACTAGATAAGTTAAATTTGGTATATTATTTCTAACAATGTCCTAATATGAAATCTTTTTTAGTAAAAGATAAGGTAGAAACTAAAATTGACAAAATAGTACTTGCATACTTAATTATTTCCTTGTTCATTCAAGAAAACATATTATTTACAGCAGTAAAAAGAGAAAAATGTTACATTTGCTCTTCTAACTGTTACAATGTCTCCATATTTTTCTTACTTATATTCGACACTTACACTATGAAATCAATAGGACCTATAAAATAATGATAAAAACAAAAATATTAGACTTATGACAAATTTGCATTATGCAGATAAATTATTACATATACTTACTTCTTGTGAACAACAATGCATCTTCCAAACAAGACTCTTACCCCAACGCACAGAAGATGTTTGACATATTTTATGATAATAACAAACCTTCATTCTCATTTAAAAATATTAATTACCTATAAGACACCTTCAAATTGAATATTGATTAAAGTTTTTTTTATACTAATGGGATTGTTGAAAAACAATAATTGAAATACTTACTTTTGTATTTATGCATTCATAAAAATGTTAGAACAATGTTAGGCTTAGCATTTGATATCCATAACTTCATTTTCTCATTATATATATATAATTATATATATACATATACTGAAATGATATATTCTCAATTTTCCAATATTTCCTTCCTCGTTAAAACCTCAATCTAAATAGCATTGATGAGTATATATGAATTACTACAAGGTCTAGCCAATTTTCCAATATTTCCTTTAAGGATACATTAAGATCTAGGGGTAATTTAGGCTTGGAATGGAATAGTTTAGGACGGGTTCCTACCTTCTAAAATTTCCTTCCATATGTGGTTGGTAGTAAAAGGGGCAATAAAGACCATTGATAGATTAAGGTTTCTAAATATGTCCAACATATGTCAACTATATAAAGGGGAAGACAAATAACGGGACACCTATTCTTCAGATGGAGGTTTCCCAAAGGAGTTTAGGTAAAATAAGACCTATGTCATCAACAAAGGATATGTAATGAATTTTAGGATGCGATTGAATGGTTTTTATTAAATGGGAATGCACATGATTGTGGATCAAAATTAAATCATCTCCATACCCATGTATGTTACCTATGAATATAGTTAGTTACCCACCATTCTCATACCGTCAAATACATTTAGTGTACAACCTAAAGAAGAATTGAGAAATTATATTTAACAAAAGAGAAAAATAAGAATGGTGTGAAACGCTAATTGAAACAAACACAGACGACAACATCACAATTTCTACCTGCTATGCTAGTGAGAAAACACTTTGTCATGAGAAGATGGACAAAAAAAAAGTGTGAAATGCTTACTGCAACAAACACAAACCCCATTGACACAGTTTGTAGCTGCTATACTGGTACAAGAAGACTCCATCATGCGAAGATCAATTGAAAAAAGGTGTGTGACATCCCAATATGTTTGGGTAACAATCTGAATGAAATTCCAATTTGCAACTCTACGCATCTTTTCTTTGCAGGAACGATTCTATCCTAGAACGAACTCAATGCAATGAGTTTAATTTAGGGTATTTCTTTTCCTAAATGACATAGTTTCATTAACGAACTTAATGAAACTTAAATAGTTAGTTTAATTAAGTTTAACGTGTATAAGTATTTAAGGTTTAAGGTTTTTGTCTTATATGGTTAGCTATGTCAGCAATGTTAACAGAGATACCAACATTGGGCTAGAATTGAAAGTTTAGGAATTTAATTGCTACATTTTAAATTTCGGACTATAATTGAAAAATTGAGTAAAGTTTGATATTTTTTAATAATTAACCTTATAAAAACTCATATTTTAAAGTTCGCTAGCTCCTCTCATCTCTTTTTCTTTGACAATGTTGTTGTTTGTCAACTTTTTTAGATCTCTTAACATATCTTTTCTTTTCTCTTTTGTTTTTCAACTATTTTCTTCTATTTCGTTCACATATTTTTTATTGTTGTTTTATTATTTCTACTAAAAACATTCTCCTCAAGTTTTTCCTCTCTTTTTTTTTTTGCTTTTGTCTTTCGACCAATATGCGAGATTTAATTTTTTGTTTCTCTCATATTTTGATGAGTCACTGCTATAAAGCTCTTTTTTCATATTTTGCTTACAAGTCTTTTTAGTTTGATTATTTTATTAAAAAGATTTTGAAGCTTTTGATAGTCACTCGTAGAAGGTATCTCTCTATGTTTTTAAGTTTACATTTTTCTTGCTGTCTTGCAATGAGAAGAGAATATACAATGAAGTGGGTATCTTTTAGGAGAGGGAGACCCTTGATATGGATTAAGAATATATAAATTTGACGATGAAGAGGGTTTATCGATAAAGACAACAGAGAAGGGTTGATGGGTTAAGATTAGGTCGAGTCAAGTTAGGATCGAGATATTTTCAGTTTTAAACCGCTCAAATCTTGACTATAATCAGATTAGATAACATGAATTAAGTTTAATTAGATTTTAAACTAGATTCGAGTCGATCCTTAAGAGTTATTGTTTCCATCCCTATTCTCAACCAGGTCAAACCTTACCAATTGTCATAATTGCATGCCAAAAAAGTTTTAGCTGTAAGGATAAAGGACACAAACTTTTCTTGTAGTTTAATAAATCTTAAAAAATTCTTTAATTTTTAAAGTTCTCTAAAAAATCTTCTAGTTTTTAGTTTTCTAGAAAAAATTCTTATTAAATTTCAGTTAAACATAACAACAAAACATACATAGTATGAATATCAAATGTGGACTAATCAAATGTCATCCATGTGACGATTCATTAGCATGAACTAAACTAATTTATATCTAACACAAATTAATAATTTATTACAATTATTTGAAATTATTAATTTAAGTTAAATTTATTTGATTTAGATCAAGTTTAAGAGCTGAGCTGAGCTATCACATTACTGATATTTGATTAGTTCATGTTTGATGTCCATATTGTGTGTGCTTTGTTATTATTTTTTAACTAAAACTTAAGAGAAGCAGTTTTTTTTAAATTTTAAAAAACATAGAGATTTTTTTTTAAATTTCTTAAACTACAAAGAAGATCTATGCATTTTATGTTTATCCTAACTGGAAAAGTAGGTTCCAGTCCACAAAATTGTGGGAATTGAATTTTTGTTTTGGTGTTAGCAGTGGAATCAATTATGCCAAATTTATCTATCATTTTCTCTTTAGAATGTACTTAACATTGTCGTAAAAAATTTAATTATTTAACCCACTTATGATTCATTGTTTAATTTCAATTTAAATTCAGTTTGAAACTTGATCGAGTCTGAACAATTTAATTTAAGATCGAGGTCAGTCAAGTTTTAATGGTCCACAACCAATGGAGTCAGAGCAAGTCCAAAAAATCCGAAATTATTATCGCTGAAATTCTTCAATGTTTCACTTAATTAGATAACTACGACAGTAGGTAAATGAATCATGTAACAGATTAAAATGACAGCAGAATACATTTTTATATTGTGAAAAACATCATAGATCCCTTATACAAAGGGAACAAGAAGCATAGCTAAGAAGCATTTATCTAGGTAAGGAATGAGTCAAACTTCCAATAGCCTCTCTGAGCTGGAAATTAGCAAAACCATGTTAATGGTGCCAAGGAGCACTTACATTATACGTAAGAACCCTGACGACTGACGAGTAGCTTGTGTTCTTACATGCTCACTCGCCACATCTATCTTGTCCTTCTACAATTTGCAGCGAACTGACAATACAAAACTGAGATGATTATACCATTAGTTCCAGCATTTATATATAAATTTTTTATGAACATAGGCACTAATAAATACTAACTAATTAATGTCATTGTTCTTGAAAATTGCGTAATTCCTTTCTTTTCAAAAGGATTACATATCTACCTTAAAACAATTCTGAATAAGGTCAGTTTCTTTTGTTAATGATCTTAATTTTTAGTTGCCTATTCCATTATCCTAAGCCAATACTTTATCAAGTTCCAGACATATTATAATAAAACAAAATTTTGTATGGTATTAGAATTATATCAGGTGCAAACCGCTAGTCTTAATTTTTTTATATGTCCTTAAATTTTATTAAACTAATTAATATATTTATCAAAATAATAAAATTGAAATATTTTCATTAATATATATTTTAAATAAAATTTAAATAATAAATAAATATACAAATAGACATGTATAATCAAGACATGTCAATAATTAGTTGATTTTGAAATTGTTTTATATCTAAACTTTTCTTTTTTAAAGTGTCAGGAAGTGAGTTTTGTATATTTTTTCTATCGTGTATTTCCTTTTTGTTTTTAAGACGGAATCAACCTATACTAATGTTTATATTTTTGAATCCTACTGGTTCGTACCAATTGGATAATAAACAATGTATACAACTAGTGTTGTTTCATGAAAAAATATATATATGATTTGAGAAAGCTGAAAAATGTATGTAGTTGTATGCATGAAGCTAAGTTAGCGCTTTTACAAAATGTAATTATGTTATGTACAACCCTTTCATTAATTTGTACTAAATACAGGAAGTGAGATTATATATAGTGGTCCATTTCTAGCTCGTGGATGCCCATCCAATTGTATTTACATTGTCACTATGCTTTAAGACATAAATTCACGATAATATACTGTTAAGTAATTTATGGTGGGTTTTTTAATTTATTGGCCACCTAATTAATTAGTGATGACAAGCAATTTTCATGCATGCAAAGTGCTACTACATGACCACCGTTGTTATGAGTAGTACCTACTATACCCTTCCCATCATTTACATCAACATGCAAACTTTTTTCCAGCAACATGTATAACATGCAACGTGCAACATATGTCTCGGTAGCATCAAAGGTATTTATCAAAAACAATTTTGTCATATTTATCGCCTTATGTTCTTTCCATGTTTTCAATCATTAATTGAGGCTTATTTGTTGGATACATGCCTACTTTATGCGGTGACAACCATTTGATTTTTCATTTCATATGCATATTATTGACAATTTTATCATGTTGTTTTTATAGAGCTGAAGCATAATAAATTCGTAGAACACCATTTTAACACCATATTATTATTGACAGCAACAAGCTTATTATATAGAGCTGAAACGTAACAGAAAATCTTAAATATTTGCTAAAGATCACAATAATATCTCTAAATTTATTCCTAAAATAAAGCACTAAATATTATAATCAAATTTACCTAAGATCTGATTAATTTGATCTGCAACCTAAGGTATTTTCCAACAAACTCCTCCTTGCCTTAGGAGTTGCAGAGTTTTAATGTCAAAATAATTCATCTTCTCGATGTACCACTTTTGCCTCTTCATTTTGTGATTTGTTTCTTTTTTTTTGGCAATGTCGGCATGGTGGATATAAATCATCATTGATTCTGGTATTGTTGTCGATCTTATTGAAATTCTTGTTTTCGTCTCCTCCTGAATTTCTTCTTTTCTTTGTACATCTTGATTTGAGTCATTATAGAATTTGTTAGCAATGTCCAGAACATTGTAGTCTTCATCTACTGCTTCCCAAACATCCATAGCATCAAGATGAGCTTTCATTCGAACAACTCAAACTTGATAGTTTTCACCATCAAAAATTGGTGGTGCACCTTGAGACAGTTGTGATTCAATCTCTATTGCTTGAAGATGGTTGTGATTCTTGTTGTAATTCTGGGTTGTAAATCAAGTTTGTGTTTTGGTTTTGCTCATCTCACAGGTCCCTCAAGAAAAAAGGCTCTGATACTATGTTGTTTTTATAGAGCTGAAGCATAATAAGTGAATAAAAGAGAAGAGAAAGCAAAAGTTTTGTTGTAGAACACTATTTTAACACCATATTATTATTGATAGCAACAAGCTCATTATATAGAGCTGAAATGTAACAGAAAATCTTAGATATTTGCTAAAGATCACAATAATATCTCCAAATTTATTCCTAAAATCAAGCACTAAATATTATAATCAAATTTACCTAAGATCTGATTAATTTGATCTGCAACTTAAGGTATTTTCCAACAAACTCCTCCTTGCCTTAGGAGTTGCAGAACTTTAATGTCAAAATAATTCATCCTCTTAATATACCACTTTTGCCTCTTCATTTTGTGATTTTGTTTATGTTCAACAAAAACAGCAACTAGGCAATATCCTTATAAATGGTATTACAATCACCTTACTGTTTTAGCTACATCACTCCTAAATATTCACACATCAGAAAAGAAAGACAAACATCATACAGCCTCCTTCCATATCATTTTATCTCCTTCCTTACACAGTATGTACACTTAACCCAAAAACAATAAGGGGAAAGTCATGAAAGAAGTTGGGGCATATCACTTTTCTTTTAAAATGCAAAGACAGACAGAGAAAAGGGTCCCCATATTTACATCAACATTACTTTTCAGACAACTCAAGTATGTTAAGTGAGGCTCCCTAAGAAAGGGTTGATGCGTTAAAGATGAAAGTCCCACTAAGGACTATGGAGATTAGGGAGGTGGTCAACCATATCATAAGAGCTGTTAAGGCGTTGGTAGTCTAACTGGTGTAGAAAATTCACTTGGAACTGTCTGGATCTATTTGCATTCACTTCAGTTTGTTTTGTCTGAGTTGAACACCCACCATGCACTTTGACCACCAATATAACTTCCATATCTCCAGTATCTTCACACGATGAGTTTTGAGGATTACGGAATACCATTTACATACTCTTCCAGTGTCAGGAAATCTTCCAGATGAACAGTACCTCCGCAATTTACGGAGTACCTACAAGAATTATCTTTTTCAATACATAAAAATATTTTGAGATTATGCAGAGCGGGATATTTAATGTACCAACACTATTAGTACCTACCAAAATTTTGCAATGTTGTTCATGCAATCAATCTTTTCTATTTGATTCAAATATGCCAATTCAGGCAACAAATCAATTTCCAAGGCTCTTCAGGAGATGCTTGTAAATTTGGCATTTTACAACAAGCATCATAACTTACCTCCAGCCATTGTGGAAAGCCAAAATGATTCGATGCCTGCCCATTTTCGTTAATTGTAGATTGACCTTCATAAATTATGTCAAACAAAGCATTAAGGATAAAAGTGCCTAATAGTGTATATACGTGTATAAATATATAGGAAAAAGATTTTGTTATCAAGTTTGTATATATATAGAAGAAAAGTTAAGTAATCATTGTATGTATGCATATATATGTGTGTGTATATGAAAAAAATTGGTAATCATGTGGTATATATGAAAAGAGTTTGGTGACCATCATTGTAAAAGTGTGTGTGCTATGTATGTATATGTGTGTGTGTGTGTGTGAGAGAGAGAGAGAGAGATTTTATGGCCATGTTGTAGGAAAAGAAAAGAAGAGACAAATGAAGCAAAAGACAAAGAGACACACAAAGTAGAGGACTTTTGCTTGTTCGTTGATGACGGAACCTTTGTTAGATAGGCTACCTCCACTATCTTCTTACTTTCTTAGTTTCTCATTGCCTTTCTTTGCTCTTGAGCTTGTAAGACATTAACTACTTAAAAATCCCTCAAGATCTTTGAAAGGCTCTGATACTGTGTTAGAAAAGAAAAGAAGAGACAAATGAAGCAGGGGACAAAGAGACACACGAAGCAAAGGACTTTTCCTTGTTCTTTGATGACGGAAAGTTTGCTAAATAGGCTAGTGTTGAAGGTTGATTTAAATTAACATGTGTTTATTTTTCAATTTGACTGAGTCCTTGAAATTTCAGATTTGTATTCCACGATTTTCTGGTTTTAGATAGTCAAAGATAGTGTCAACAAATCAGATTGTAGTTGAGAAATTTTAGGCTTGTTCAATTTCTTGTAAACCTATAAATAGGCACTTACAGATGTTGAATAAATTCAAGCAAAAGTCCTCAACTTTGTGTGTCTCTTTATCTTCTGCTCCATTCGACTCTTCTTTTCTTTTCCAACATGGCATCAGAGCTCCAATTATTCTTGGGCTTGTGAGGATTTAGTAACAACATGACATCAAACAATTTTTCTATTCTAATTCATATTTTCAATGGAGAAAATTACCACTCATGAGCTATCAAAATGAAGCCCTATTTATAAGCTGTTAGTTTATGAGAGGTCATTGAAAGTGAGTTTGAGCATACACCTCTTTCACAAAATATAACCCTAAACCAAATTAAGAAGAATGATGAAGAAAGGGAAAAGAAATCAAAAGCTCCATCTTGTCTTCATTTGACTGTGACGGAAGGAATTTTCATGAGCATAATGGCAAGTGAATCTTCAAAAGAAACATAGGACAAACTAAAAGAAGAATTTGAGGGCAACACTCAAACTAAGATGATGCAAATTTTTAATCTCAAAAAGGAATTTGAGATGTCAAAAATGAAGAATTCTAAAAATGTCAAGGAATATGGGAGCAAACTTATGTCTATTGTCAATCAAATCAAGTTATTTAGTGAAGAATTTCCTACTCAAAGGGTTGTAGACAAGCTTCTTAAGACACTTCCCGAAAGGTACAGGTCAAAAATTTCATCTCTTGAAGTTATTAAAAGATTTATCAAATATAACCTTTGCAGAGTTACTAAACACTCTTTAAGTTGTAAACCAAAGAAGAATAATGAGGGATAGAGAAAATGGTGATAAGGTCCAAAAAACATACATAGTCAAAAGTTCCTCTTCAAAGGATAAAAATAAAATTCTCGAATATACTAATTGTAAGAAACCTGGCCATGAAGAGAAGAATTGTTGGCACAAAGGAAAATCACAGTGCTTCAAGTGCAAGAGGTTTAGGAATTTACAAAAAAATTGCAGATTTTAAAATGAAGAAGAAATAGACATGACAAAAGTAGCACAAGAAGAAACTTTTTAAAAAATTGATGGTGAGAAGTGCATCATAGAGAGATGTGCTCTAATATCTATAAGTTGATGATAATGTGCATTAACAAGTTTGAAGATAGTGATAAAAAGCGCATTATATTAGGAGAGAAGTACTCCATTCATGAAATTTTGAAGCAGGAGGAGTATTGAAGGCTAATTCAAATTAACATGTGCTTATTTTTTAATTTGACCGAGTCCTTGAAATTTCAAATTTGTATTCCACAATTGTCTGGTTTTAGCTAGTCAAAGATAGTGTCAACAAATCTGATTGGAGTTGGGAAATTTAGGCTTGTTCAGTTTCTTGTAAACTTCTAAATAGGCACCTGTATTTTATCTCTTGATATATTATGCCCCTCTATTTTAAAAAATAAATATATTACTTCCTTTGACCACCAGTCAAAAGAGCTTAGAATTTAAAAGAACTTTTTTACCCCTGTAATATAATGACATCATTACAACTCTACATGTTGCATTTTTTGGACAAAAATACTCTTTTAATCTTTTGTTGACTAAAATACATTAAACTCCTATATTTTTTGCTTTATTACATTATGCCCTCTATTTCAAAAATAACCATTGTCTTTACAATTACACTTCATGACCATTACTATATGGAAAAAATTTAAAAATATATTTTTTTTTTATTTATGAAACAAAATTAAAAAAAGAAGAAAATTTATTAAAGGTGTCATTTTTCATAATTGCATGGTCTAATTGTTAGTTAGATTAAACAAATTCAAATTTTTATTTGTGGCTTATTTTCTCACCATTGCTTCACAAATATTTTTTTTAAGGATAGAAGTATCTTGGAACATACAATTTTGAAGACAATGAAGATAACAGTATCAATTTTAAAGAAAATGACATTTTCAATTATTTTTTTATTATTATTATTTTTCTTTTCTTGTAAAATACAGTGAAAAGTATATACATGCACACATTGACTACCAATCTACATGTACATATACTTTCTCACGACATTGACAAGTACCTTATAAGAGATTAGTGGCTACAATGAGCAAGTCGGAACATTTCTGTATTGTTCCAATAAAAATATTTATCATAATTAATCCGATTTTTAATTATAATACTCCAGGAACAAGCAATATCGTCTAACATACTGTACATTTCAGTATACAACCTCCATTGTCAAATCATCAAACTTGAAACATAGATTCTTCCATTACAGTTTCCCTTAATACTCTTGTACACATACCTACTGGCTCACTAAATTATGGACCCTTGTCGACAGAAAAACCAATAAAATAAAAATAAAGACACCATGTGCAAACCAGTGACCAGCCTGCCAAACAGTGAAGTGTTGAGTTTCACCCCCGTGGACTTTGCTCCACGGTACTAGAGCAATTAATGGAAACATACACCAAAAGCTCCTGCTTTCAAGCTGTGCCAAATACTATACAAAATCTGCATCTTTCCCAGTCATCTCTTCCTAAGTTTGTACACTTGCATATGTAAGCTTAAGTTAGTACCCACAACCACCATGAATGCAGGCTGTAGGCATCTCCTCCTAACATACGGTCAACTTTTCTCTGCCGTCTTACTAGAATTATCTTTTGGAGGGTTTTCTGGAGATTCCTCAGAGTGCAACCCATCCGGCTGATGAATCTGGATGTTCAAGCTGCTAGACTGCAAATGCTCTTGTACGGCCTATATAAAGAAGAAGAGTAGGGGCATTTCACTAATGATGCTCAGTAAAATGACCCTCTAGACCAGGACTTGTATTCAATTCCGGTCCTTTACTAGAACTGGAAAAGAAGATGTAATAACAGGAATTTCCAGAAATTCACTTGATTTATCAAATTTGTTTCATATCAAATTTGTTTCAAGTTTCCAGTATTAAAAAGCAAAAGTTGAAGTCAAAATACTAAACAAGCAAAATAAAAAATCAAGCTCAAAGCAGGAGTGTTCCAACCACATCACTACCAAAAGTCCATGAAACATTGTAGTAAAACCTTCAACCAGAACTTTTACATTGATTTAGTAAATTCATGGCACAGATCCAACATCCAAATCAGTTACAGTCAAAGAGTATAAATAGATTATTATGAATATAATTGTATAAATGGATTTACAATAAAGTAGATTAATTCCCTGATTCCATCATTTTCAATGCAAAAACATTTAACGCCCCATCTTAAAGAGGGGCACAGTGTCAAAATTGAAAAGCAAAACATAGAAGGAGAATGACAGTGAATGGAGAAAGAAAGGAAACAAACTTCGACATGTATCAGCCAAATGAACCGCATATTCACCTTAAAATACCAATAAAGACTATTGTTTCTACTGCAAAAGCAAAGTCCCCCAGAAGTCTTATTGACTTTGAAAGTGCAACAAGATTAATATAAACTGTGTAAAACACAGGTTTTATAACATTATCATCATCATCAACTGGGAGTTGAAGTCCCGCTAAGATACGAGATCTGGGGAGGTTCGATAGTACCCAGCCTTACCCCTACTTAATAGAGAGGCTGTTTTCGATAAACCCACTAGCAATGTGACAGATTTTATAGCAATTAAATGAAAAAAAAAGATAAAAGACCCTGTAAGTGGAAAATTTCAATATGATATTATGTTCCCAATACCAGCACATAATTTTGATGTATTATGTTTTACCTTATCACCTGCATCCAGCCCCTCTGTGTCAAATAGGATTGGCCGGCAGCGCTTATCTTCATTCATCAGGCTTGAATTCTGGAAATGCATTATTAGGGCTGCTTTTCCCTGGATTCTAGCATATGCCAAAGAAGCAACTTTTTCACTGTTAAACTTCTCCCATTTCTTACCATTAAACGCCTGAAACAAATTGAGGATCATAAGAGGATAAACATTACATCTTCAAGACCAAGGATCACTCCTATTTTTGAATATGAAAAGATGAATCCAGACTAAACACAAAAGAGTGTGAGGGAAAAAACAAAGTAAAAATGGATTCCCAAGAAATAAAACCTGATAAAATGAAATGATGTGCTTAGAAGACAGCATGTTTATAAACGCATAGCCCACATTGCATTTATTCTGCAATAACAAAAGGTTTATTATTATAATTAATTCTTAGATATTTTTTGAGACCAAGAGGCACAGTATGGATAGGCACAGTATGAGTACCTTAAAGTCGATTGGTAAATAGAGAAAGTCGTAAGTACCCCTGTGATTCTCATCAATAGCTGCTAACAACATTTTTGAGGTGTACCTAAGAGAATAAAATAGAAAAACAAACTGAGCCAATAATGTAATTAAAGCTCAAATTTCAGAGTTGATATCAAAATCTTACTTATTAGGAATATTCTTTATCATTAAAGTCGTTCGAGCATCTTCACCATTTATGATCTTATCCAAGTCAAGCTGAAAATGTTTTTTGTTCTCAACTTGATTCACATTATTTTCAACCCGTCTAGATCGTCCACGCTCAGTAAAGCCTTCTATGCTGCTGGATGTCAGTCCTGCATATGGTATATTGCCTAAGAGCACAGGACTGAGCCTAGGTGAAGACATCATTCTGTAACTTGATGATCCATTTTCAGACATATTTTTTGGAATAGTAACACCAGTGTTCATAGGAGCACGATTACCCATATTCATCAAAAAATTTCCATCATTATGACCTAAGCCAATGCCTCCATATGAAACTGGATTCATGAATGAAGTATCAGGTGAGTCAGGGAAAATTCCAAAGTGCCTCTCAAAAGGAAATCCAGATGGGGCAGATCCAACATGGTTATGGTGCTGGGCTGCACCAATTAGAGAAGTATGCCGATTTATGTATGGAAAGCCATGTCCCTTTCCATTTGAGGAAAATGGATGCCCCATGGATGACATGGGAAAGGCTGATGTGGAGGAATGATCTGCTAAGGGTTTCGTACTTCCCCAGAGAAACTGTGGCCCTGATAAAGTTTCCATACTAGATCCATTTGGAGTTGAAGGACCAAAAGGGGGCATGTTTTTCAACTTTTCAGGTAATGAGTGTGACTGTTGGAAGGAAGCTCCATGAACAGAATTGGTATTTGCAAATGTGTTCTCTGCAACACCACCCCTTCCTTGATCTTTGCCAATTGGTGCAACTTTTAAAGAGTTAGGTACATGGGGGTGAAGAAGTGAAGCCAAACCAGGTAAGTGGTTGCTAGTTGTTGGGCTCATTGTCCTAAAAATGGGGGATTTGTTCATGTTTTGCAATGGACTTTGTTCAATAGGACTGTTAAACTGTGCCCAGTTACCTGCTATAAATGTTTCAATGATGTTATAAAAGATATCAAGCAATATCAGAACCACAATTTCAAAAGTGATTGAAGCAATTCAAACCTACCTGGTGGAGAGTTAGTCATTGGTGAACCCACAGGATGTCGAAAACTCCACGAGTCGTCCTGTTCGAGATCTTGATTCAGTTGCAGCATCAAGCTGAAAGGAACGAAGTTGCATAAGGTAATCATCAAATGATATCAACACAAACAATCTTGAAATTACAGGAAAATTGAATCCTAGAAAAGACTTCTCAGACAACACCTTCTGAGTTCTATACACACATAGACACAAGTCTCACCTCAACAAGAAGACAAAAGTAGAGAAAAAGCTGCATTTGATATTTGCACTTAATGAAATAGGGCGTGAAAATGTACGATGCTGTCAACAGAGCAGCAGGAGAGGAACACTATTCAAGTACTATAAAATCTAGCCATTATGGCAAGTGCAACCCATTGGCTCTATCCTAGAAGCTTCTGTTGCATGCAGTTCATGAGTGTGCTCAAGCTATGTTGCAGTTTCTCAGGGTACAAGGGGTAGAGAAAATCTGAGTAGATGTTTGAATCCATGCATTCGAAAAAAAGGTACTCAAATGCCGTAAGAGGCCAAGCAACATGATATACTGATATTTGAAGCCTTCAGAGGATGTCACCAGTACTATTTTGCCCTTCAGATGCAAAGAACAATGGATTTGCAGTTACACACTTCATATGTAGATATAATATCCTAAATGAGATACTACATTGGTCAACAATATCAGATTCTAACTTCCATGTCTGAAGTTCAAATCTTAGACAAGGAATTTACTAGATAATAGAGGCACCTTCACTGGGTCCTGTGGACAGCCCACAGAAGGGAAATGGGAAAAGAAGGATACTTGTTTTTATACTTACTTCCGCCGTGCCCCACCTGGGCGACTAGGTTCAAGCTTTATGCGTTTCCCAGCTATGTCACTCCTATTTAATGATTTAAGTGCTGCTTCTGCTGCTCTAACATCATAAAATTCAATGAACTTATGGTGCCTCTTGTGTGGTGTTTCCCTTATCTGATGTTGAATAACAAATCAACGTAGGCACATAATTTAACCACAAACAAAAAAAGAACTGCCACACAGGAAAAAGAGCTCACAGTGAGATCCACTTACCTCTTTTACCTCCCCGTAAGCCCCAAATATTTGACGGAGATCTTCATTTGAAACTGATGGATCCAAATTAAATACTACAAGGGTTCCTTGATTAATATCCTTTTCTGATGGATTATCCTGGTGCAGTGTGAAAGGGGAAATGTAAAAAAACACATGAGAAATGGAACTCTCATCTATCAAAAAACAAAGTTCAAACCACTGATAAGAGGTTATAGTGAACCTTAGGGATTGAAAAGTGAATATCAAGTTTTCTCCTCCTTAGTGGCTTGTTTTGCAGCTGACGCATGGCCGTTCGAGCAGCACGAATATCATAGTAAGATATCATTACAAAACCCCTGTGTTTGCATGCAGTGTAAAGAGTTCTAATGTCGCCATATTGCTACAAAAAGGTCATATAAGAGAGACAAAAGAAATTATTTAGTTCAGGAAAAATAAAGCATCTAAAGCAGCAGCCTGCGGACTAAGTTAAGCACTTTATAATTTGTACAGATTCTTCCCTAATTAGTATCAATAAATGTCTATCATCTTATCTTGCAGAGTCTGAAATGTCATTACTGAGAAATTATAAAAAAGAGGCTAAAGGCTAAAGTTCCTGCAACTGCACCTATGTGTTTGAAAGCACATGATTTTAAAGGTAGATAAACCTATAACAAGAGATGAAGTTGCGAAAATAAGAGATAGCAAAACAAAAGTCATGTCTGAAGCTTGTCACCTTGTGCTGCATCGAAACATCAAAATATCAACCATTCAATGAAGTTCACATGACAACCCATATTATAAAAGGATACAACATCAGCTTCATTTTAACATAAAATTTAGAAGTTAAAAACGAGAATAGTCTAACAGAAGAGACAAGATTAGAGAAAGTAGGTGTTTGAACAAATGTCAACCATGGCTATTTATACTAAGACAACGATAAATTACCTCGAATAGAGATCTCAATTCTGAATCCTCAACATTACTATTAATGTTCCGGACAAATAAAGTTCTAGATGGATGCTCGCCATATGGATGTTCTCCAGCAACAGTTCCAACACCATTAGAAAGATTATAGTGAGGTCCTCCATTTCCCACAATGCCATCAGAAAAATTTAACTTGGAGACACTGATGCTTAGGCCTTCCTGTGGATCATTTTCCAGTTCCATACCTCCTACACTGCGGAAAAGATCATCTTCCATGTCCTCCAGAGAACCCGGTAACTTAATAGGGTCAAAATCATCCATTACAGCAGCTAAAAGGTCATCCTCATCTCCAGGAAGTAAGCTTCCAATAGCATGAGTTTCAATATCTTCAAGTAAATCACCGTTCTCTCCGTCCGAGGGAAGCTTATGAATATCAGAAGAGATATTATCGAAAAATCGATGGCCATGATCCATACCATTTAAGTCTACTGAAATTAGCACAAAAAAAGTAAAGAATTTCATGTTCTAAAGGCACAAAAGTTAATTTACAGAGTAAGATCACGTACACTTTTTGTGTGGAAGAACTGGCAATGAGCTGGAGAAGAGGGACGCATCAGGTGAGGCATTATAGGCATTAGATCCAGGTGAAATCCCCCATCCATTACTTCTCAAATCTTTGGGACCATTAATTGGCGAGGAATTAGTAGGATCTAGGACACAAAATCCCTAAAACAGTTAGAATACGCAATATTGTGTCCAACAGGAATAAGGGATGATTAAGACAAATTACCAGCAGATAAATGATTTGAAGACTGCATCACATCGCCTTTCTGCTAAAAGAAAGAGGTTCACAATGCGTCAAAAATATTAAAAGGAACACAACCATATAGAGAAGAGCACTACACTCTGCTAAATAATCAAAAAGAACAAATACAATTGCACATAGCAATCAACAAACAAAAAATGACAGGAAAACATGCAAGGTGAAATTTAATGCAATAAAGCAATCAATAAACAGCAAACTTTAAGAAGCTCAAGAAATTATTAAATAAACATCCCCCTCCCTTTTGTTTCAAATGAAGTGGTCGTTCTGAACAGATTTCCTAGTTAAATAAAATTGCTAAAACTCGACAAAATTGAATCACAAAACAGTAAGGAATAGCAGTTAAGCTACACACATACATAAGAAACCTAAAACACACTTACCAAAACACTGATTTTCAGAAAAAGAAAAAAAAATATCGAACGTTTTCACCAAAACAGAAGGGTAGGTGAAAAACATAATTTCAAAGTTCAAATGACTACTTAGCAAAGCAAAATCTTCTGATTCAAAGAAAATTCCTCTCACATCTCCCAACAAAATCACCGCTGAATATATAACTAAAACCAATATCAGCCAATTCAATCAACCCAAAAAGTACTTCATTCGCATAACTTAAAAAAAAAAACCAAAACAATCAGCCAATTCGATCAAACTACACTACCATTTCAGAAATCGACATAATTCCCACATTATAAAACCCAAACCCCGAAATGGGCCTACAGTATTTCCAAGATTAAACCAAAAGGACAGCCACTTCTAGCACTTAAACGATCATCCAAACGAAAACTGACACAACGAACTAAAAAATGAGTAACAAAAACTTTTTTTTTTCTTGCTGATGTATAGCATAAGAAGTATACCTCAACTATTGCTACTATCTGACGCCAAATTTTCTCACTCCTTTTCCTCTCTTTCCAAACACGAATTTTCAATTATGATTGGACGAAAGAGAAGTGCTTTTCTTTTCTTTTCCTTTTTTTTTTTCCTTCTTCAGAGAGAACAGAGAGAATGATTGAGAGAGAGAGTGAACGTGGGAGTTTTTAAAGGAACGATTTAGCTGGATTTAAATTTCCTTTGGCGTCCGAAATGGTGGATTTATTATTTATTAATTCAATTAATGTGAAGTTTCTTGTTCGGATAAACCCCGCCTGTGTTTTGCCCGTGTAAATCCACCAAATTTCGACTTTGCCATTGCCCCTTGATTTATGCCGCCTTCGGATTGGATATGCTCTCGACCCTTTCAACACCATTTTTGGTCACGCCACCTTAAATCAAATGTACGTTTTTAACAATTTTGCAGTTATTCTTAAGTGCATCATTTAACAGAAATATGATTCTAATTGTTAGTTTAAATGATTATTTTAAGAATTATAACGTTTTTTTTAATTAAGTCTGAATAGGATTGTCTATACTTAGAACTAACTAACATCTAACTCTTCTAAACAAAAAGATTATTAATTGAGCTTCGAATTAATTTGAGCCTAAGTCTAGCTCATGAGTCGGTCCATTGTTACCCCTCACTTAATTTTTTGGAAATTTAGCAAGTTTCTAAGATGAGAACCTTAAGATCTCATCAACATATTTATGTTGGAATTTAATCACTAATCTCAAAAGTTATTGCTTGTGGGAGGAGTACTTCAAATCTTACTTATTTCCACCAGACTTCCGCGAATAGCGGCGTAACCTAGACCGAGAGCGACTCCCAATTTTTGGGAATCGAACTTACGACGTGGGGCAATTATCAAGTCGTAACCTGGAGCTTTATTACCACTAATCCCAAAAGTTATAGCTTATGGGGAAAGTACTTCGAATCTTACTTATTTCCACCATGTGTGCTGTCTATTCTTATAAAAAATTTCCGATGATAAGACAAAAGAGATATATATAACAACAATACTCAATAGAAATCTTGCAATTACGTTAGAATTTGAGAGGTTTAATAATTCATAATCTTATCTAAAAAAAAGGATGTATAGTAGTAACGTTAAAATTTCTATGGGTAAACTATTTAGACTTGACGTTAGTTATTTGGATTTGCACTTACTTTGATTATGACTTTAATCTTAATTATACGTAATCTGCTATAAAAGGTTGTCTTGGTCAATGGTAAGGCATGAAATCTTTCATGGAAGTTTAAAATTGGAAACCTAACGAAAGAGACGGTGAAACAGCACACACGTAGAAAAATACCCAACGAAAAGGCTTCTTATGTTAAGAATTGTTATTAAATAGAGTTCGAGTTTATTCTCCGTCTGTACCTCTTAAGGACATTGAAAGAGACTTCTTTTTACCATGTTTGAGGTTTTACGCATAGATAAAAAATTTATTAATAAAATAAATTAAATGTGGTTGGTATTGATAATAAATTAAAAGAAATGAGATTTAGTGCCTGTTTGGTTCAGCTTTTTGGACTCTAAAAGTATTTTTTTTACTGCAGAAGTTATTTTCGGAGAAAAAAAAAGGTATTTGGCTGCAAACTTCAAACGCAATTTTGAAGTAAAAATAACTTTTGAAAAAGCTAAAATACAGTTTTTTGAAAAGCTAAAATTTGGACTTTTCAGAAAAACTCAAATTTTAGCTTTTTCGAGAAGCTATTTTTTAATTCACTTCCGTCACTTACGTTTATAATCCTTGCTAAACAAAAGCCTCAAAAATACGTCTTTTCTGCTTCAGCCGACTTCTGTTTCGTTTCATCTGCTGATCAATCCCTCTCATATAGGTTAGTTCTTGTTTTTCGTCTTGTTATTTGTCCTAAATATTGCAGACATTCGACGTCCGCGTTAAAAACGATTACGTCGAACGTCTGCGTTGTTGGCGCAAAACGTCTGCGTTGAACAACGTAAACGTGACCTTTGTCTGCGTTGAACAACGCAGACCCACGTCTCCGTTGAACAACGGAGACGACTAATTACTTCTCAAGAATGAATGTTTCCTTTAGGCTTGGTTAGTTTAGCATAAATAATTTTATTATAAAATAAATTATAGTTAAAATTAATAAAATTACTTTTTATTTTTATGTTGCCAAACAGTTTACTGTATGAAACTCTTTTTAAAAAGCTGTTTTTAATTGCTAGCTAAACAGCCAACTGGCTTTTAAAAAAAGCTCTTATCAGAAAAGCTCTACTGATAAAAGCTCAACCAAACGGGCCCTTAGATAATTCGAATGTGTTAAAGGAAACGTATTAACGCTTCAATGAGAAGATTTTAAAAAATAGTACTTAAAGACGATAAGAAAAACAAAAGGAGACTTGAGAAACATTTTTTGGACAAATTATTAAATAGAATATATGATTAGTCTTATAATCGTAATTACATTGATACTTTTTATGAAAAAAAACTTAGTTGGATTCTTATGTCTCTTTTTATTTCTTTGATAGTTTTTAAGTACTATTTTTTTTAACTAATCTCATTAAATCGTTTCCTTCTTAACCTATCCGAATTACTTAAATCTCGTTTCTTATATATATAGGGGTTTGATAGTATACAACTTTACCTTTGTATAATAAAAAAATTGCCTTTGATACACTCACATGTAGAGCAAATTAACAACAATTTCATATTATATATATATATTTAAATTGAATATCTAAATCATATATATATATATATATATAGTATGCAACTTTACCCTTTTATATAAAAAAAATTGTTTTGGATAGACTTACATGTAGAGAAAATTTACAACAATTTCATATTTTTTATATATATTTAAATTGAATATCTAAATTATAATATATATATATAATATGCAACTTTACCCTTGTATAATAAAGAAACTGCTTTTGATAGACCTACATGTAGAGCAAATTTACAACAATTTCATATTTTATATACATATATTTAAATTAAATATCTAAATTATATATATATATAGGAGTCCGATAGTATGCAACTTTACTTTTGTATAATAAAAAAATTGCTTTTGATAGACTCATATTTAGAGCAAATTAACAACAATTTCATATTATATATATATATATATATATATAATATGAAACTATACACTTGTATAAAAAAGAAACAGCTGTTGA
>JANZLX010000212.1:14115735-14130919 GCA_025531955.1 Erythroxylum orinocense
GGATGGAAATTGCAATGTAACATCGTGGATGATATTAGTAGTCTTTGCATGGCCTACCAATTCTTTAGAACCTATTCCCATTAACAATAGAGAGAATTAAAAATGTTTAAAAAAAAAGCTGAAATAAGCAACCTTTTAATTGCATTATCGAGTCACTTCCCTGCTGTAATCAACTTGTTTTAAGCGAGAATTAAAAAATTCAATTAGCTCAATGGGTTAAATTGTAAAAATTTTGAATTATTTAATTTAATTTCTCATAAATTAGAACAAATTTTTATTTAATAAATTTTTAATTATTAATATTTTTTTTTGGATAAACAACCAAAATCTCCTTTTTGTTTTTTTACTTTATACTTCTTGTATTATTACTTTTTAAAACATTTGTCGTAAGTTTTAACTTTTAACCCTTTTATTAGTAGTTTGATACACTACAAACACAACCATACTCTAGCAAAGGACTTACAATGGTATTCTCTCTCCTGAGCATCGCGTCCCTCTGCGGCTCCTATCTCCGTCGCTGTTTCACCGACGTTGGTCTTTCCCGACAGGCCTTAGACATTGACGACGAAACCACCATCCACTTCTGGGCCGCCAAGCGAACTACGTCAACCAAACAATCTTTGGTCTTACTCCACGGTTTCGGTCCTGTCTCCATATGGCAATGGCGTCGGCAGGTAACAATTAAAAAAAATGGTCTCTTTCTTGCCCAAACTAGCTTTTTACGTTGCAGATTTACACCGCTAATTGAGCCCGTCGCAATAGTACGACACTCCAGTGTTTTGTCTGTCTGTTGTTTGGAACCTTGCTTGGTGGATTTTGACGTACACGGTTGTGCAGGTAGAATTCTTCGCACCAGACTACAATGTCTACGTTCCTGACCTAGTGTTTTTCGGGGACTCGACGACTAAGTCAACTGAAAGATCAGAGATATTTCAGGCGAATTGTGTAGTGAAATTACTTGAGAAGTTAGGAGTGGAGAAGTACTATGTGATAGGGACGAGCTACGGGGGGATGATAGCATACAACATGGCACGGTTGTGGCCAGAAAGACTTGCCGGGAAGGTGGTGATAGCAAGCAGCGGCTTGAACATGAGGAAGAGTGACAACGAAGAGTTTGTGAAGAGAGCGAAGCAGGAATCTGTCGGCAACATTATGGTGCCACAAAATGCTTCGGAGTTCAGAGCTTTGCTAAGTGTAGCTACTAATCGGCGACTTCCTTTGGTCCCTGATTTTTTCTTGAACGATTTCGTTAAGGTGACATCTCTTTCTTTTTGTTTCTTCTGTTGTCTCATTGTTTTGACTTTTCGTTTCCATATTTCTTTTTTTGGGTTTGATTCTCTTAGGCTGTGTTTGTTAATATTTTGGAGACCAAAACTCCCTATGTTCTATTTTGACACAAATTTATTGCTTCTTCCAGTGAGCGTACACTCTTTCTTCATTTGATTGCTTTAAATGTTTTGTTTACGATGAATTGTGCAAATAAGAGTGCTGATTACTATTTTGAGCATAAAAAGTGGTAGTAGAAACCAGGTACAGTGAAAAGAACTTCCTATTTGATACAAAGATATTGCTTTCATGCTCTTTCCTCAGCATATTCCTGGACCCTAACATCCATGATGATAAGATGGTAAGTTGGTTGGGCAGATAGCGACAAGTTAGTTTGAGTTAATTAAAAGGGTGCAGAGGAATTCTGAGTTTGGTGCAGAATTTGCTCATTTAACTTAGCAATTGGAAAGGGCTTATTTGATTAGGAGGTGTTTAATAAAATAAATGGTCCTTTGAAGCATCTTATGCTGGTTTTAGTTATTTGCTTGTTTGGATTGTATCCATTACGATAATCTGGACAAGGGATGGTAATACTCTGATTCTAGTCTAGCATATCCCTTTCCGAAGAAAATTAGTCATATATATATGATGCTCGAAAAGATGAACATAAAAAAAAGAAACTAATTGTATAAGTCGAAAACGGTGCTATTACAAGAATTGCAAATTCTTAAGGGAACCCTAAAATGTATTAGTATATAAATTAAAAATATGTTCAACTACATGTTATTACACAATCCTACAAAAGGCGATGCTCGTCCTGAAATCAAAGTATTATATGTCAGAAGCAACATAATTAAGCAGTGATTTCAATGATCTATAAAAAGTCAACCCAAAACATGCTTCACAACAGTAAACAGGTAACCAATGTTCGTTCATGTGGGTGCAGCAATTGTATGGAGACAAGAGGGACGAGAAGTTGGAGCTTTTGAAAGGACTGTCCATTGGAAAAGATGAGAACCCCAACATTACGCCACTTCAACAGGTGCCTACTCCTTTTACTTGTGTTTTACTTCATAGGGCAATTAATATAACTTCTGTTGGTACGTATACCTAACATGTTCTATTTAAGTGATAGTAGATCACTTGTAATTGTTGTGTTTGTTGCCAACTGTAATTCAGGATGTCTTGTTGGTATGGGGCGGGAATGACCAGATATTTCCCTTAGAGATGGCCAGAAAACTGGAGAGGTTGGTGGCTCACTTGGCTGATTCTGTCTCAATAATTTTTCTATTTCAGCGCTCAACTTGTATGGCTGATACGTTCAATACGTTGCCTTGATTGTCGTCTGGCTGTCAGCTGAAGTCTTTATTGGCCTCAAGTTTTCCAATCATTTCTATAAAAGAAACAAAAATAAGGAAAGAAGCTTTATTTTACTCGAATATGGCTATTTTTGCTAGCATTTCCAAAAATGTTACAGAAAATACTTCTTGGGTATACCTACTTGAATTGGTTGGTTTACATGGTTCTTCTGCTAAAACATAACGTAGGGTTTGGGTAGTGACGGAAAGAACGTATGGTAAATTCATTTGTTGGTTTGACATGGTTAGTTGCGCTCTGATTGCAGAATAATTGGAGAGAAGGTAAAGCTGGAAATAATACCGAATGCATCTCATGTGCCTCAAATGGAGAAGCCAACCAGATTCAACTTCATTGTCAAGAATTTCTTGTCTGGCAGTTCATGAATCTTCTGCTAGAGTTTAAAACATCCTACTGTGTCAGTATTGCATATAGGTTGGGGTAGGTGTTTTTCAAATAAATTCCGCTTCAGATTTTGGTGCACCAGAAATAAAAGTTGTGGTTAAGTTTGTGATACTGATATTGTGTCTTTCCCATTAGAAGTTCGGATGCTCTCTTAATCGCATTGCGATCCTTATAGATGGAAATTTAGTCTTGAAGCAGAGTAAACATTGAATTATCTATATATCATATGTTGTAAAATATGGTAAATGCTTTTACACTGTGGGTTTCCGTTAAATTTGCAGAGAATACAAAAGGAAAGCTATATCTAATTAATCAACTAGAGCATTGGTTTCAAGATATGAAAACCCAAGTCTCTGCTTGCATTTTTGTGAGAACGTTTAGGGGATTGTGAAACCCAAAAAGGAATCCTTTTCTTTACTTACCATCAATTTGTAATTCCCTTAACAAATTAAATTATGAACCAACTTGCAACAAGTTGGTGGTCCGTGTGTAGGGGTTGATTGGGCATATTTTGGCTAGGGGTGAGTATTCGGGTAATTCGAGCCCAATTTTCACTGTTCAGGCTCGGCCCGAATTACCCAAAAATTTTTCCCTTACTCGGTCCGAACCCGAGCTTTCAATTACCTAAACTTACCTGGCCCAATTTACCTAAATTACTTATTTACCTGAATTACCCTAATTATCCTATTTCATAATTCTTTTAAATCTAATTCGGGTAATCGGGCCAGCCTGAATTTTTTCGGAGTTACCTATTCCGACCCGAAAATAATTCGGGTAATATCCGGGCCCGTCCGAATTACCCGAAATTTAGCATTTACTTACCCGAATTAATTCAGATCGAGTTAGATAATCGAGCTGACCCGAATAATACTCCCCCTAATTTTGGCTTTCTGCATCACAATTGGTGCCTGCTTTGATAGAAAAAGGAATATTGAAATTGGATTTTGTGACCGCCATAAATTGAATTGAGACCGTCAAAGTTAAAAGCGTTATAAAAACACTTTAATGGGTCAGTCATTATTCAAATTAGATTAGGACAAGGTCACATTCAGTTTATTACATGTGTCTCGAGTCAAAGTTGAAAGCGTTATATAATCATATTCATGCCAAAGACACGCCCATCACAGACAGCAGGCAAGAAGACCGGACCGGACTGGACCGAAGCAATGGCATTGACAGTTTACACTTGGAAAGAGAGGTTTGCCAATTGCCACAGTGTGCATGTCTCTGTATGATTTTTCCAAGACAAGACTTGCACAGTACAATCTTTTGTAATTAAACATTTAAGTACTATCCATCGTTTTCTTTTTATAATCCCAAGTCTAACACGCTATGCCCCTTTCAACTTTGACTCAATTTTTCACAGAAGAGACCGAGACTGGGAGACCGAGCATAGGCACAGTTAGAGAGAGAACGAACCAACATTGTGGTAGGGGCGTTTCTTGCAGCTTTTCCGCGTTCTTTCTCTCACTTTCTCTGTAACTCTGTTATCCCTGTTCCGGATTTGGCTAACTGTTGATTCCTATCTTATCTTTGACTCCTTTCTTCTTCTTTTCCGTAGTTTTTTTGTAGGTTTATTGCTGCCCAGAAAAGAAAAAAAACTACAGTAAGCATTTGCTTGCATCAATTCATAAAGAGTTTATTTTCATAGCTTATGCTATAGTCTACCTAATACTGGTCTCACGAACGTAAGGAGGAGGCAGCCAATTCATCTACCAGCTGAAACAAATCGACCAAAGTCCATCTTCTGACTAGGTGACTTTACGTGGGGTAAATTTTTTTTTTTCTGATTCTAGATCTTTGAGTTTTGTTGGCTTTGGTTGTTCTTGGCGATCTGTTTCGTTTATTCTAACTTGGGTAGATCAGCTGTATCTTCTTTTGCATATTGTGCGTTCTTTTCTGGGTTTGGTTTTGTTTCACGTTTTCCTTGTCTCCCATAATCTTTATCGGGGCACGAATTTAATTAAAAATATTTTCACTTGGATGTGATGAAATGAGATCGATCTAACTAATTATTTTTCGTTTTCAAGTTGGTGCTTTTTTGAGATGATCGTTCCATGCTAAATTTTACTTTTTTTGGATAGCATGTATAATTTGAAAGAAAATGAACTAGTACATGGAGGTGACCTACTCGGTTCTGTTAAGTGGTCGAAGAGAGATGATCAAACAGGGTGCTAATTGCAACTATACTGTTCTAGAATTTAATACAGGTATATTAATGTGTTGTTCCCAGGTTTCTTAAGTTGGGTTCACGAGATTGACGTGTGATATTGTATATTTGCTCGTCCTGGATGAGCTCTCTGTTTCATATCTTTGGTCATTCATTGTTGTTTGCCCGTACTTGGGAGTTCATTTAGTGCTTATATCCCAGTCCCATACACCTATCAAAAAATCATTATAGTTTGTATGGCCTGTTTTTGGCGTTTCAATTAAAACTTGCTTTCTCACCCTCAAGTTACTTTATAGTAAAGGTTTATCCTTCTCTCTACAAGTCAATTAGCCATTTTTTTGTGATTGTGTGACATAGCCGATACTTTAACTCTTTCCTTTATAGTTGGGTTTACCAACAATAATCTTTCGTCGTGCTTGATAATATCACATTTGTTATGTTTGGCTATGGTGGATTGATTATTGAGCTTAATCTATTCTACCAGGAATATCTGTCATGCCCTTGTTGCCAAGTTGTGGCAACCTGATCTGGTGAAGCTGACTAACTATGAGACTTCTTTCTGGAAGGCAGTCTAGAAACTGTCTGCTGCCTGTTTTTTCTTGATTATCCCCGTGTATGCTGCCTATTGTAATAGAGAGCATGGGTTTACTCTGCAGTAAACGGCGTCACTACAATGAAGCAGATACTGAAGAGAACGCACAGGTGAATTGTGGCTTATGAGATTCTAGTTTCAACACTGTTATGTCCATTTCCATTGGAGAAACTTTAGGAATCCATCTCATTAAGTGGTTGTTATTGACGTAGGGTAAATAGAAGAAGTATCAACTAGTAGCTAAAATTCACAAAATCAACAAGCATCACACTTTTTAGTTGAAAGCTCAAGTTTGTAGAAAAATTTCATATTGCTTATCATTGAAGGGCTGAATATGTGCATATTTATAAAGAAGTTTTTAGGACCTTTATTTTAGTAGGAAAATGTTCATAACAAATTTAAATCCTATTCTAATAAAAATTCTGTAAGTCCTAAATAACTAGGATAACATATGTAAAATAGAATAACATATTTAACTTACTACTTCTTCTTATCTAATAAGGAATCATAACATAATCTCAATTTCAACCCTTATCTTTGATGTTAACTCAATTCTCAATCCTCATCCTATCAAATTAAAGCTTGTGGTTGACTAATCTTTCCTCTTTTATTTCTTTTATAGACTTTAAGTTCTTTTGTATCAATTCTCTCCGACTTGTCTGAAGTCGTTGTCGACGTAGAATGTGACAAATCCTCGGATGAGAATGTGACCAATATTGATCATATAAGTTTGGATTCAACTTTTGAAATTCAGATTCTAAAATCCAAGTACTATTAGAAATCAGTTGTCCTTTCTGCTTGACAAGAAATTTTGATATTTTCTGTCTCTTGTGGCTATAATTTGTTTATAAAGAATATCCTCTTTCTCCTTTTTACGATGAGGAATGGTTGAAATTCTCACAACTACCGTAGGAGATTGTGTATCATCATATCCATGATAAATAGTTAAGTCTGCAACATTAAAAATAGGACTAATTCCCATATTACTTGATAATTCCAAAATGTAAACATTAGCACTTATTTCATTGATGATCTTATAAGGTCTAGTACTCTGTGAGTGGAGTTTCTTATATTTTTCATTCGAGAAACGCTCTGGACAAATTCTAACCATCACCATATCTCCTTCATTGAATTCCACCAATCAACAATGTTGATTAGCATATTCTTTATAAGACAAATTGTTGGTTGTTATCTGTTGTCGTACCTCATCAAAGATGTGTCTCATGAATGTTAAAGGAACCAAATCAATAACCTTACTTGGTTGAACTCCAAGACTATCTCAAAAGGACTCTTACCAATTGATTTATTTATAGAACTGTTGTGTGCAAATTCTGCCATAGGAAGAATTAGGTCCTAGTTTTTCACATTGTCTCCAATTAAACATCTTAACAAGTCTCTCAAGTTTCTATTCACAACCTTTGTTTGGCCATCGATTTGGGAATGGAAAGAACTGTGTTCAATGTTTTCCATAGAGTTCTCCAAAATAACTTATAAACTTCACGTCATGATTAGATATGATGGTTAAAGGTAATCCATGGAGACGTACATCTTTGAAGAATAGTTTAGCAATGTGGACAACATTATAAGTTTTGACCCATATATTTGCAAATGGTTTCATAAAAAATCACATGGCTTCTCTACATCATAGGCATCAAGAATATACGTATCGTTATTTCTTGTTGTTAGATGCACGAACTTGCCATTATTGCTGAATTTTGACTTTGTAGTGCGCTCACAACTTCTTTATTCATATGTTGTATTAATTGTGCATCGTCATTCAAGTCTACTTCTCCTGCACTACAAGACAATCTTTATCAACATCAACAATATCATCAAGTTTTGAACCATCAAACTCCGAAACCTGAAGTAGTTACTAGTTAATCTTTTTAGCTTCATGTTCTGTTATTTTAGCTTATTGTCCTATTCGTTCAACCTGTTACACTGCTGTTTGCTCTTCTTGTTTAAGTGTTTGAACTTGTTCAATTGTTTCAACTTTAGGGTTTGCCAAAGAATCGACTCTGTTGTATTTTTCTTTATCTTTAACGCTTTGATCATCTCTTACTGTCAAACTCTCCATGTCATTATCATCTTCCATTCCTAAACTCTTCATATCATCAAGTATTTGAGCACCTTCTATGTGTAGCCTCGAATCCTTGAATTGATCTACTAATTTGAGGGATCAAAATCGGTACATGATTTTTCAACAAAGTTTTTCTCGTAAACTGCATGCTGTTGATCAATATTAGTCCTTTCTTCTTGCTTATCACTATGTTCTCCATTTTCAGCATCAAGTATAGGTTGTTCGTTGATATAACTTTTTCTTGTTGGAGTTTTGACTTTTAGGGAATATATGTCAACGTTGTCTAGCCTCGCCTAAATTTGTTGAACATGTTTTCTTATTGGAGTTGTTACATGTAAGTGAATTTTTGGGACACCTTGTGAATGAGGATCATCGATACCCAATTTTTTTACAATATTCAGAAGTATTTCACTTACTCTAGCTCGCTGAATATTCTTCTATATGCCCTTTTACTATGTATCATCATTGTGAACCAAAGCTCTAATACCAAATTGATGTAGGACAAATAGAAGTACCAACTAATAGCTAAAAGCCTAAAACTCACAAAATTAAGAAATATAACTATATTAGGCTGCTGAAATATCAATTTTCAGGTTTGAATTTTGGCTAAGAATACTGAAATTTCGTATTGGGTATAGTTGGGTTTTTAGGGCTTGATTGCGAGAAATTTAGGCTTAGAATTTCGAGGTTTAATGTGACTGGAATTTAGATTTAAGATGGTTGGAATTTAGGTTAGGTTTGCTGGAATTTAGTAAGGAAACAAACAATAGAGAGTAGAAAATTAGGAATCACTCTTAGAAGAAAGCATCACACCTTCTAATCTAAAGCTCAAGTTTGTAGAAAAATTTCAGATTGCTTGGAAGGTCTGAATATACACATTTATAAAGAAGATTTTAGAACCCTTATTCTAGTAGAAAAGGTTTCCGAACATATTTAAATCCTATTCTAATAAACTTTAAGTTCTTTTGCATCAACTATTCTTGTATTGAGGCACCATCTAATTGCTTAATTGCATCTATAGGCTGCAGAGATTGAGAGACGAATTGAACAGGAGACAAAAGCTGAAAAGCACATTCAAAAACTTCTACTGCTTGGTACATATTCTGTGGTATCCACCGCGTTTTTACTTGTAAATGATATCTATCTTTGAAGTCTTGATTAGTAATTTAAGTTAACCATAGATTTTAGAGAGTTAGTTCTTGAAATTGGTGCACACAATATGGGGCACCTTTCATGGTTTCCATGGAGTGGAGCCCTCTTACATATAATTAAACAGCAATTATGAATCTACAAGTTCTACATTTCTTTTGTTCTTAGCGTATAAACAAAATCTGACTTAAAAAGTGCCATATTCATAGGTTGTATAAGGATAAATTTCCTGTGAACTTATTTTTAGATGTTGCACTAGCTTTCTGCTTTCTTGGATGAATCATGAGTTCATACGTTAGTCAAGCTTAAAAAGCATACCTACTATTAGTCATTTTGCACTTTTTTTCTCAGCATGAGTTTTGAAGTTGAGTTTTCCCTTTCATGCTTCTTACACGTTTATTGCTTAGAATTTGCATCACATGGCCAGAAATTTCAGTTTATTTTCTCATTTTCTTATTTACTGATGTGGCCAACCTTCCTTGCTCAAGGTGCTGGGGACTCTGGGAAATCTACCATATTTAAACAGGTAAGAAAGAATAGACCCTCCTTGTTAACATGAACTTTCTTTCCATGTAATTCTAGTGCATATGCATCTCTGATGCATGGTTCCTCTTGCAGATTAAACTTTTATTTCAAAGTGGGTTTGACGAGGGAGAGCTAAAGAGTTATATTCCTGTCATCCAAGCCAATGTCTATCAGACAATAAAAGTATGCTATACTTCAAAGGGTGTGTTGGTTATTTCCCTTTTTGACCAACACGAAAAATAAGTAAAGTGAACTATTGATAGAGAAAACTTTGGCTAGTGCACATTTGAATTATTTTTTAAATGTGTTATTCAATTTCTTTCTGCAGGTATTGTATGATGGATGTAAAGAATTGGCTCAGAATGAAGCAAATTCGTCGAAGTATGTAATATCCAGTGAAAATAAGGTTTGAATTCATTTTGCATCCATGGTGTTGCTTTCAAGTGACGATGTCTCTTTTAATTTATTTAATTTCATCCCAGACCCCCACAACCTAATTCCGTGGATTCACATACACATACACATTAAAAAAAAAAAGAACAGATGCAAAATATATGTGTGCACAGCTATTTATCTATATGCACGTCAAAATTTTGTTAAAGTTTGGAATGTGGGGCTGGCAGCTGCTTTAGCCTTTGTTATTTTTTTAATCTATCATGTTATTTGATTGATTTTGTTAGCTCCATCAGATATTTCTGTTTATTGTTGTCAATGAAGAATGTTTCTTTGATATCAGGATATAGGGGAGAAACTCTCAAAGATTGGAGGCAAGTTTGATTACCCAAGTCTCACCGAAGAACTTGCACAGGAAATTGAAACTCTGTGGAAAGATGCTGCAATTCAGGTAGCTGATAGATTATGTAATGGTTCATACTTATAAACTTCTACTTGTTTTGTTCCGTTTAGCCTTGTTTTCTACTTAATATATTAAATATCTCTCCGTGCTTGTAGGAAACATATGCCCGGGCCAACGAGCTCCAAATTCCAGATTGTGCCTACTATTTCATGGAAAATTTGCGAAGATTGTCTGCCGCAACTTATATTCCAACAAAGGTATATTCTTTCAGTGTCCTCATAATCTATCGTGTTATGAACTGCTTTAATCCTCTGCAAACCTGAAAAAAATCTGATCATTTTGCAAATTATAGAGTTGTGAAATATAATATGTTCTCAAGGCACCCCATGTTTAGCAAATCCTGTAATTGATTGATACCTTTTTATGCTTTGAAGAATCTATTGAGCTATCTCCATCAGCTGGTCTTGATGTCCTTTTTTCGTTTCATTCATGGTGTTGAACAGTAGTCTAAGAGTGTTTTAAGCCTTAGTCTTGACATGTTAGAGTTTATTTCCCCTCATACTTTAAATGTTTATACAGTGGACTTTTCTTGTTTAGCACTTAAATATAGATCTTTCTGACACTTCATGTATTTGGTGTTGTAGGAGGATGTTCTATATGCAAGAGTTCGAACAACTGGTGTAGTAGAGATTCAATTCAGGTGAAGTTACAAAGATATTGTTGTTTGATATTTATAATGTCTATGTTTCTTGACTTGCTTTATTTTACTCCTGTGGCTTTTTATAGAACAAGCTCATAGTTCAACCAAGACGTTTGCAACATGATATTATTCCTTTCAGTGTAATTTTCTTTGACCTTATGTCACAATTGTGCAACAGGCAATGTTTGGGGATAAATATAGATAGTCTCTATGTAGTTCCCAAATGCCATTATGATATGATGATGTTCATGTAAGCCTTGAGCATGAGCTTCTTCAAAGTCTAATATGATCCAATAGCTTTCTGGATTTTATCAGTTTTGCTTGATTGTGAGCTATAATCTGCTCCATGATATCTCTGTGTCCAGAACTGTGAACGAACAGCCCCATAAGCTATCATTTGTGCATAGTAAATCTGAGCTTTTTAGCTTGCATCTCATGTTGAGTTGATTTGGCAGCCCTGTTGGAGAGAACAAGAAAAGCGGTGAGGTATATAGACTTTTTGATGTTGGTGGCCAACAAAATGAGAGACGTAAATGGATCCATCTATTTGAAGGTGTTACTGCTGTAATTTTCTGTGCTGCAATTAGCGAGTAAGATTTCTTGTTTCACAACTGGTATGGCATCATATGGTTATCAGGCTTTGGGCATTGGTGCTTTTTCCCGTTCTCTGGATCTCATGTGTTCTCCTTTTGTTTATTGGTGTTTGAATCATTAATTTCCTAAAATTGCCATTGTTTACCCACTTGAAAGAAAATCTGTTGTTTCAGAACTTTCTGCATGGCAAGTTTCCGACAACTTTGTAGGGTGCCTCACCATTATCACCATGAATTGACTGGTTAAATAGCATTAAATATTTTCAGACAAATGTTATGAACTAATAAGCTTCTCATCATATGTGTCAAAAGTGCGTAACTTCTTATTTCTGGTTGCTCTGTTTCCATTATTCTATAAATTTGGAGCCATTGATGCTAGCTGTGTCGAGACAACTAACCTATCTGTTAACAATCAGAGGTAATATCAGTCTGGAAAAGCACTGATTTGATCATGGTGCTTCAGGTATGATCAAACACTTTTTGAGGATGAAAACAAGAACCGTATGACAGAGACAAAGGATCTTTTCGAGTGGATCTTGAAGCAACCATGTTTTGAGGTTTTTCACGGGGCTTTTGCTCTCTGCTATCAGCCACTTTATTTGTTATTCCTTCTCTTCCAGTTCTCATTTTTCCTTTTCATGACATTTTTTATGAGATGAGCTTCCTTATTCAGATGGTCTTATTAGTGTTCTACTGTATTTCTGTGTACAGAAAACCTCCTTCATGCTATTTCTAAACAAGTTTGATATATTTGAAAAAAAGGTTCTAAAGGTATGTGCTGATAGTCTATTCATCATATTATGAATGAAAATTGTCACTAGTTTATGTGTTTGATGATCTAAGTTCTATAGGTGCCACTGAATGTCTGCGATTGGTACAAGGATTATCAGCCAGTTTCAACAGGAAAACAAGAAATAGAGCATGCATACGAGTAAGAATTTGTATCTTACTGCTTTATCTTCTCTACAAAAAATGATCAGTACTACCATGTAAAAAAGTTGGACCAAATTTGTTGGACCAAATTTTTATATAAGCTTATGCCTCAAAATTTTCTGCGGTATGTTTCCTCCAACTGTATATAAGTCAATTGGCTGCTTACTTTCTGTCCTGCAAAATGGGGACTGCATGCAGTATAGTAATTGCCAATATAGGGTCATTGCCTATGACAGTTTGCTATTTATTGAATGCTTGTTTTGCAGAACAATTAGTTATATGTCCAGTGGCAGACTGACCATTTTTACTTTTAGTCCTTTATTGAGTGTTTTTCTTGGTTCCAAGGACGAGACTTAATAAGCTTTTCCCTACTCTTGTTGTTCAGGTTTGTGAAGAAAAAGTTTGAGGAATTGTATTTCCAGAGCACAGCCCCTGATCGTGTAGATAGGGTGTTCAAAATTTACAGAACAACTGCTCTTGATCAGAAGCTTGTAAAGAAAACTTTCAAGCTAGTTGATGAAACTTTGAGACGCAGAAATCTGTATGAAGCTGGTCTATTGTGATTGAAAAAAATTTTACTTGGACACTGAAGATAAGAATTTTGAGCATTCTTGGCAGTTGGCACAAACACCTCAGTATCATATATTCACACGCTGAAAGTTTTTGCGGTTTTCAATCCACTCCCACCTGCAGCTGAAGGAGATGATTTTTTTCACCTCATATGATTTCATTACCTGGTGATTTGTCAGGATTTGTTCTTTTTTTCTTTTCTTTTTCTTTTGATGTTTTATTGACCAGAATCGGTATTGGTTGAACCTATTAAAGTAACCTTTTGTATTCTTTTTCTTATGAATACCACCAGGTCATTTTCATATTTATTCTCGCGCTCTTGATTTGGAAGAAAGACTTCATTGCAAAATGTCATTGGTATAAGTACTGGAAGGAAAATATAGTTCTAGTGGTGCCAAGAATCAAACCATTGGAGCTCTATCAGTGATAGGCTTTCCTTGCAGCACTTGCTAAGTAACCATCTAAATCGAGAACTTGAGTAATTGAACGAGGAATAGATTATAGGTTGTTGACTAGTACAACAGCTAAAGCTGCCGTTCCATTCAATAACAGTCGTATATTGTTCCTATCTTGCATGTACTTTCAGCCTCATTTTTAAGCAATCGAGATTAGAGGTATAGAATTGCAGAACCAGTTGAGCAAGTATTGTTCTGGCCTTCTGTATCAAGCTTCCAACAGTCCAAGATTAACAGCCGCATTACGACAAACGCCATTGCTAGAGATCTTAACCGGTTATCAAGCTTCCAACAGTCCAAGATTAACCGCCGCATTACGACAAACGCCATTGCTAGAGATCTTAACCGGTCATCAAAGTTACAAGGTTGTCCTTGTGCCAATATGTACGATAAAAAAATAGGCCAAACACCCGAACCCGAAGTGGGGTTTTGATGGACGCTATAATGTTATATGACAGTACATTACAAGTAGCTCAAAAATGAATGCATAGTCTATATACAAGTAGCTTTAAGAGACATAAAGGAAAGAGATAAAAAGGCAAGATACGTTTGATGATTTTTATCTTCTCGGTTTATAATGGAACGAGGCCATCAACAAGTACTTAAAAGTGGAGAGGGATCCTCTCTCTATCTTTGTCCAATTGAAAAACGTCGTCGTTTTTGCTTTCTGTCTAACTCTGTCCGATTGAAAAACGTCATCGTTTTTACTTAAATTTTACAAACTCTGTTAATCTTCCAAATTTCATGGCTTATGAGCCAAGCCGACTAGTCAACATTCTTCTTGTCTTCATTTTTATTATCACAAAATCAAAAACTTTTGGACATTACCCTTCTTTTCAACATTAACATTCCTCAGATTCCTTCACTTTCACTGATTTTTAAATCCTTAGAAGACCATTGCCACTTAGAACCTCTCTCACCATCTTATTTCTCTTTGCCCCCTTCCTACACCTTATAATCAGGGACGGATGCACATCCTACTTGCCCCTACTGCCTCAAAAAAATTTCATATAAAAAATTATCATTTTAAATTTTGATCTCATAAAAAAGTTAAAAATTTTCCCTACTAATTTAATTGGTGACAAAAAATTAATAATAAAAATTATAGATATATTAAGTATCAAGTAAAAAATAAAATCTGAGCCCATCCATTTTTATTAAGATTACAATTATTTGGGCCTATGACTTTTTTAAATAAAAGCCTACAAATAGAGAGATAAAAATTACATGCTTAATTGACTTTTTTTTATTTAGATTCTTTTTATAACCTTTTGGCTTCTTCAGTACACTACTTTTTGTCTTTTTGGTTTCTTCTTCACCTATTCTTCTCTATTTGTCCATGAGGACACACCCAAAGCGAAAAACAATAATTTATAGTGTTGCTATTGTTATCCAGGAGGGAATAGGAATAACTGAAATATTGAACGCAATTGTGGAAAGGATTCCCCTACTACTAATATTGTAACATTCCATTCTTATGGGAAGGGTTGGAATCCTAAAATATGGTATGAGTGAGTTCAAAGAGCATAGTATGTTGGTAGAATGGGTGTGAGACTTTGGAAGAGGCTTTGGAGGAGGGTTTGTGTGATTCATG
>JANZLX010000212.1:14171415-14194352 GCA_025531955.1 Erythroxylum orinocense
ATCTGTAACTTGAACCTTATAATTCATTTTACTGCACTTCAAATTCTGTCTTTTAAACAATTTCCATGTGTATAAAGAATAAAACAATAGACAAAAATTAAAAGACTCAAATCCAAATATGCTGCACACTGTTGAATCACCTTTGATTGTGGCAAATTAATCCGCAAGGTTATGCTAAATTAAAAGAATAAACAGAGAATAGGCGAGGATTACTTCATATCCTCTCTTCAGTTTTATTATGTCTTATTCTGTCTTATTAAATCTCAGCCATTTATTTTGCGGGCTTCACGTGAGCTTCATGTAAGTCCCACATAAATAAATAGCTGAGATTTATTAGATACAATAAGACACCAGAATATTAGACAGAAGATCTGAACTCGGTGAAGGTAGGTATTATCTTCCACGTCACGTTAGAATAGATAGAATCTTCCGACATGGGACACGTGGGCTTATTTATTGAGTGCACTTTGCACGTGGTTTTGACTTCTGCTTTTTTATCTCCTCTCTCCCCGACAGTCGCCTATTTCTGCTTCATAACTTCCGCTCCTTCACCTCCTTTTTTCGCCTTTGCCCTTTTCCCTTATCTAAATAACAAAATAAAACAAAAGAGCAAGTTTTTCTCAAAAAAAAAAAAAAAAAAAAAAAAAATTTTGTTTACTTATAACATTTCATATATAAATAATAAAAGATTCAGACTTTCATCTTTATCCACTTTTGCAGAAACTAGGATAAGGATGTCACTCATAAAAAATAAATAAGACTTCGAGTTATCGAACTGAACGTTTCTTTTTATGTCGTTTCTCTTTTAGACACAACTCGTTGATCATCTCAACGTTTTTGTTTTCTAATGAGTCTAAGCTTCGAGATGTCTATAGCGTTGGATACTAGCAGAGAGTCGATGATTCAGCTGCCGGCGTTCTGTGTGGCAGCAGCGGCGTCGATGTTTGAGTCGTCTCCGAAGGTGGATGAGGTGATCGGAGTTGAGGGTGAGTGTAGCACGTCCTCGACGGCAACGTCGTCGATCGGGAAGAACAGCGATCTAACCGACAGGGGCTCTTCAGATGGCGATGAAGCCGAGGATAATGAGGTTCAAAGCGCGTTTGCTGGAACACTTAATTCTATGGATTCACTAGAAGAAGCCTTACCAGTCAGGTGTGCGTCTGTCTATATGTGTGTGTGTGTGTGTGTGTGTGATTCGGTTTTTCCTCTCAATTTTTATTCACTTCATTTTCATGCTAAAGTTTCAATTCGTATATTTTCATTTTCAAGTTATGAGGATGAATTTGAAAGTTTCAATTTGTGATATATTTGGATTTGAATCTGGTAATGGTTGATGGGGAGAAAAGGAGGGTTTCAGTTTGATGTGGGAGTGGGGAAAGAAAAAAGAAGAGTTTGTTTATGACGTAATGAGTTGTAGTGTTGATTTTGATTCTGGAGAATGGTTTCAGCTCTTCGGAAACACACACATGGCCCGACTTTGTAATATTTCCTGTGATCATAATTTGGAAATTTGAACTGATATTTCTTTTTTTTTTTTTTGAAATACAAATGGTATATTTTTGCATGATTATTCCATAAGATGATATTTAAATGAATAGGTATGAGCATTCATCTTCGGACTTAATGAGATAGGATTTGCTGCAGGAGAGGCATATCAAAATTCATTAATGGCAAGTCAAAATCCTTCACAAGTCTGACAGATGCCACCTCATGTCCCTCCATTAAGGGCATTGTGAAACCAGAAAATGCTTATGCGAAGAGACGGAGAAACCTGCTTGCTTACAATTATTTGTGGGAGAAGAACCGAAGTTTAACTTATCGAAGTGGAATATCAAAGAAACCGATCACCTCAAGTCGTAGCAGTAGCACCCTGGCACGGGCAGTTGCCATTAGCAGCTCGGATTCCAACTCAACTCGTTCACGTCTTCTAACAGGCATCCTCCAATAATCCAGCAATGCAACGCTACTACAAATGCAAGTTTGCTAAACCATGATAAAATGAAACCCTTTGGAATTCACACCAGCCCACTTCATTATACATGTATAATTTGTTGAGCTTGAAAGGAAATCGTTCCTATCTTTCAAAGTTGCCGACTTTTGCACTGAGAAAATGTCATAAAACAGAACCCTGGAGATCCGTCTCCTGAAGGTATGTAGTTCTATGTTAAAGTACCATTTCTTCAAAAGAATCTCAATACAGACTGTCTTTACAAAGAAAAGGTATCTTCCTGGGAATTTTAACATATATACAAGTCCTCACAATGGACGTACACGGAAAGAATGAACGTCATAGATATATAGGCTAGTCAATCACTAAATCCTAGCTTTAATCTATGGGGACCACAAGTACCAGTCCCCAACGAACTGGTTTCAGATAAGCTGCTTATGTGGATCTTTTACATGGGGTTTTCGTGTAGGCTTCAGCGACGGCGGAATAATGGCCACCTCACCTGCGTTGTAGCATCTGCATAATAAGCTGGAGTTGAACTTGGGAGGTTCTTTGCGTGTAGAACTATTAATCTACTTTTGATGCTGGGCGAGAAACTGAGCACAAGGATATTCCTTCAGACACTCGGGAAGTTTAATACTAGAAGGATCTATTGCAGGGATCGCCATATCTATATCTTCAGTTGAGAATGGAATGCTGAAAAAGATGGTGATCAAGTATGGATCATATGAGGATATGCAATTATTTTCCACAAACCCAGCCTATATAAGTCTCGAAGCTTAGATGGAGTGATCAGGATCACATATTGAGAAACATTTATAATCCTTTCTTTTGTTTACTGGTATCATTTTCATGCTTCTAAACCTTAATATATTTGCTTTCAATATCAATTGACTGGTTCAACATCAGTTATATTCAAACTTGGTATAATTTTAACTTAGTAAGAAAACACTGGGGGCATTAGTGTCTTCCCAGTCTACTCCATACGTCCTACTTTCTTTTAAAAATTACAAACCCTACTTGGAAGAAAGACGATATAATGAACTTGGCACAAATCCTGAAGGCTTCAGCCTAACATGCCCATCTTATTCAGTAGTATTCATCGCATATAATTTGGATCAATGAAAAGTACCTTAAATCGTCATCCAGTAAGAAAGAATTAGAAGTTAAATTCGGATTGTCTTTGTTCAGCATCTCTCTCATTTGCCCAACTACCTGCAGTCAGAAATCTTGAGAAACTGAGATGGTTTTGACCAAACTAATCATGTAGTTTTGATCATTCAGGGTACTTGCCTCATTTGATACACTCTGAGTGCCATATTTATCATCCCAATACATAGTGCTTATTCTGTATATTTGTCGAACTGTCAACGCCTGTCCAAGAAATAAGACCAGGGTGGTGAGATTCTATTAACAAATACAATTTTCCACTCTGTGAGGGAGGTGAAACATGAGAAGACTAGATCATACTGGACAAAGATCTTGCATGATTTCTTCCAGGGATTTTTTCCTCTTCTGGTGAATCACCTAAAGACGTTGCAAAATGAATTAGCTATGGGCAACTCATTATCCATGGGTAAAATAAGAAAAGTAAGGCCTTCTACCAGAAACCCAACAGCTTGCCTAATATATTTGAGCTCATGCCAAGAGGTTCCTGCATACTGCAATTTCACTAGATAAATATCTCAGCCTTCAAAATAATTTGAACTAGACCTCTGTTAAAAATAATTACCTCATCAGTTGCACAGACTATCCATTTCTCCAATTCTGCCAGACCAGATTTGATATATTCCCCATTGGAAAATGTGCAACACTCTCTTCGCAGTAGAAGGCTAAGAAGAACAATTAAATTTTTCATAAGATACTCAAATGATGAAAACACAACTCAAACGAATTCTTTTAAATCACTCACCTGTTGAAAAGTGATATATTAACAAAAGAGAAAACCTGGGTAACGAGTTTCCGAATGAAAAATGATGGCACCTAAATGTGTGTTCAATAGATCAGTATAAATCTCACAAGACAGTACGTATGGCACAAAAAGAAGACAAGAATAAAAGGTCAGCTAAAAGAATCAATTCTGATTTTCTCCTAAGCAACAGGACAGCATAAATCCCATCAATTTAGTATCAATTTCACAAAATGGTTTAACAATTGGATGCAAGCAACAAAGACTAGTTAACAGTTTCACTTTTATAGTTCCAAAACCACTAAACAATGTTCTATCTTTGCAAGTTTGCCACTCTGCACAGGTGAAGAACATGTACAAGCAAAAGGTCACAAAAAGTAATTACAAAGTGGAGTGCAAATAAAAATAAATAGCTAGAAAAGTGAAAAACAAAAGTATCACACATACGTGATTGTTCTGTAAACGTTCCATGAGAGAGTCCAAAAATCTAATGATGCTCTCCCACTGACTGTTCAGTGTTTGTTGAGGAATTCCACCAGGTGATCTAGAAGATTTCCCAGCATGTCGAGTTGATTTTGGTGCCTTAAACAACAAAGTCAATCAAAGTGCAGGTCAAATTCCAGTGCACATATCCACCATGAATATCAGAGTAGATATCTGTAATAATTCCATTAATCAAAACTGCAACCTATGTGCATTGGGAAAACAAAATAAAGGAAAGGAAAGGATTTCTGTTAAGATCTTCGGGAGAGAGAGAGAGGATTATTCCAGAGGAAGGACAGTGGGCGAAGGAAGGAGTTAGTTATCAGCTGATGTGGCTAGTTAGTTAGGCATAACAGAATGTACCTAGAGAGGGGGGCTTATAAAAGGGGGAAGAAAAAGAAGGGAGAGGTAGGCAGAAAATTGAGAGAAGATAGTGACAGAAGGATTCACACCTTCTGAGGAGCAAATCTGCTCTGGTTAGGGAGAAATACTCTATTTCTCTACGGTAGTGGTAAACACATCATAGTTATATTGCAATAATATAGAAAAACTCTATTATTCTAATGTAGAGTTCTAACAATTTCCCCTCATTTTTTGTTGCTCTCAGAATGTTTGCATTGGAATAAAGAAAAGATTCATTGTTGTAAGCACCTATATGCTGGATTGAACAAACTTACCTGAATGCATGAATTCAATAATGGAGACAGTTCTTTCTTCAAATTGTCTCGAATCAAGCCAAATATCTTCTCCACACAAGCAGTTAGTTGTTGTTTAAACAGTATTGCAGGATATCTTGCTTCCACATGCGATAAACCATCCTCATATCCAATGTATTTGAGAGGAGATTTCACACCCTGGCAATATATTAATTAAAAACCAGCTAGACTTGGTAACTATTTGGTAAGAAACCAGTAGTATAAATTTTAAAAAAACTGAAAACTAGACTACAAAGTGATGGCAATTTGGGTCATTAATTACTGTAGAAAATTCTAATGAACACAATCATCTGCAATCCACTATAAAAGAAAAATAAAATTAATAAAATTTCCATAGTTTGATTGGTAGTGGATAGGGTCATGCAAATACATCATAGATGCAACAAAGTAGAAAAAAAGCCAAGACAAAGAAACTGAAGAAATAACAGTATACCATAGCAAGATTCACCAAATAGCACTCGCACAATCAATTTTGTTGCTTTAACTTAACCTGTCTTTTGTTTATTTACAGTACAACAATTTTAGGTCTCTGCCCAGCATTACAAACATATTGAAATTGGTCAATAGTTAAGGAAATCCTCAGGTCAAAATTTATCATGTATATACAATTAGTATATATCACAGATTCCTCATATTGGTACAAACTTACATGGATAATCCTCCCAGGTAATCCAGAAGATGCAGAACGCTGAGAAGCTGTGGCCAAAAAGCCATTCAACCGCAAGTTTCTCTGCAGAAGGCACAGAAGTGCTGAGGTATTGGACAGCCAATATGGCAACTTGGTGTTTTCATCCCCATCCTGAAATATTCTCAAGTATTATTTCACGTTGTATGCATACTATAAACATTGAAGATATAGCAAGAAACAGTAAGTAAAGATTAGAAGAAGTGCAGTGCTACACCAAAATTCCAAAGCACAACCTCTTGATTTAAGAACATGGAAATTTATCTTTACTTTGATCTTCATAATCAATATCAGCAAATTCAGTATTCAATCTTAATGCACAACGAAAAAAAACTTGGATATGCCATATGTCAGGGTTACAGTTTCATGAAATACTTAAGTCAATCAAAAATGACATTTAAATATCAAGATGCCATCAAAGAAAAATTCCACAGTGCAAAGGGAAAAAAATGTGAGATGAACATAAAACTACACAAAAGGCAGTGAAAAACTTTAGCTAGATAAAGCATGACAGTAAAATATCAAGTTTAAAGCATAAAACTACACAAAAGGCAGTGAAAAAATTTAACTAGAATTTAACAAGAAAGCAACACAGTAAAATATCAAGTCTAAATAAAATTTGAAGTTTCAAGTAGATCGGATAAGTTAATAAATAGAATAACATTGTACCATAGCATTAATTGAGTACAAATCCTCAATTATGCAGTCTTAATAACATAGATCCTAAATTCACATAAATTATACCTTAATTTAAGCCTAAATTTTCAATTTCGCTTCACACCGTTAATATCTGAATTATAAAAAAGATGCACTTTATCTAGTTAGGATTGCCATAATTTTTTAATTCATGATTAATGTCCAACATGAATTTGTCTTCAACCATTAAAAAGATCATGAATCATGCAAAGAGTGAGCAAACAGCTAGTAATTTCACATTGTAATACTATTTATTTGAACAAAGGAGCTAACCTTGAGAACTTCATTAATTCCCTCAATGATACAATCAAAGATAGCTGTCCTCTCTGACTCAAAAGCATGCCAGTGAAGAAGACTTTTATATATGATGCAAGCGGCCACTGGTTTGCCATCAACAAATCCAAAATCTTCTTTGATACATCTTACAAGGAATTCATAGTTCTCCTGAGCATATGCAGTAAGATACGATGCATCACATCAATGATTGTTCTTAAAGCATTAAAATCTAAAACAAGCTCTCCATAAGTTCACGGAAACTCTGGAACTTTTCAGGCTACACAAAAGGATAAACCTGGTGTCTTTCTGCAGTTAACTTTGATCGGCGAGATTCCGATAAAGCATGAGAAAAGGGTGCAATAAGTTTTGAAGGCGTAGGAGATTCCTGCAAGACAATCCCCATTCGCGAAAATACGTGAAATTATGTGCAACCAGATCAGCAAGAGAACTTGCAAAGTCATATCTTACAAATGAAGGCTTCCTTTCACTGTTGGCGAGAGCAAGTGCGCTAGAGTATTTCTGTTCCATCAACAGAAATAACATATAGAAAGCAAAAGGTTAGGAAAGAGCTATCACCACGTCCATGATTAGGTGAGAACGCAAAACTAATTACCACATTGATGTGATGATAAATTACAACTAAGTCAAACAGCATATCAGAGACATAAGCACTGTTCAAATGTATTTTCAGGAACTCAATAATAAATGACAACTCACTTCAGAAAATGTCCTCAGTGTAGTAGTGCGGTTGGCTTTTGGAGATGCACTTAGTGCTTTTTGCCGAAGGACATGATTCTCATCCTCTAGATTCGAGAGCTTTTCCTCAAGACTATGATGTAAAAAACCACAAGTATAAACGTATAGGGATGATGAAAATCACAAAAGCAGCAATCAAGAAAACCTGCTGAAGCTAATACAGGTGATATGTGATATATAATATCCACTTAAATTGAATAGATGGATATGAAAGCCATCCAAGTAACTTCTGAACAATAGGCAATACATTTTGATAGTGGCTTTTAAGATCAAGAAACGTACAATACTAAAACATGAGCATTATACAAGGTAACTAATTAAGCAAATAACTCCGTGCACCAAGTAAACAACATGTCTCATTATATACTTTCTCGAAGCCAATACCTTTTAACACTCTGTTGAAGTTGCGAACATTTCTCTTCTATTTCCTTCAATTTTCCAATGTTATCATTACTATCCTTTTGAGCTTTGATGAGCTCAAGCTCCAAAGACGAGTTCTTCTTTTCTAAAGTGTCCAAAGAATTCTGCAGACAGACAAGCACGTAAAACATTCACCATGAAACAGTAAGGATGCAAAGGCTACTTGCTGCTTAAAATACCACGTGATCAAGTAGCAGAGAGCTAAAACCAAACTGCTAACCTTAGCATTGTATTTCCTAACAAACTATTTGAAGAAAATTAAAATCCAAATTGACAGGGCATTCAGGTTCTTGAGAAAGAAATTTCAATCTTCTATGGATCATCAAGTGCTGAGCAGGGTACCTGTATCTAAGGACTACAGAAACCGAGCCTTTACATAACAAAGAAATGTTACCTTTAGAAAGACATTTTCTTTTCTCATTTCAGACATCACATTAAGTTCCCTCTCCAAAGCCAATTTTTCCTTTGTTGATAGATCTAACTGATTTTGTAAAACTGCATTCTTGTTGCATTCATTAATTGTAGCCAACTTAGCTGCATCAAGCTCCAGAGTCATGGATTCCAATCGTTTTTGAAGCTTGGAAATTTCAACAGACTTAGCTTCATCATTGGACATCTGCATTGCACTTAAAAGGTATTAGAAGCTTAAATAGCTCACATAACATATACAAGCAACAACAAAAACTGATACCCGCAATCTTTTCTCCAGATGCAAACGTAGTGTGATATCGTCAATCTGCTTCTCAAGTTTATTCTTAGCTAAACGCAAGGCACCTGCTTCATTAGCCTCCTGTATGAAGCAAACAAATAAAGGCATGTTAAGTGCTTGACATTTCTTTTATTGATAAACGGAAATCTATCAATACCCTCATTTCATAAATAATTCTACAGGCCAGTAACATCAAATTTTTGCAGCAAATGGCTGTATAACATAATCAATAAGCATATAGCTAGAAAAGAACCTTTTCAGGGTTACAACAGGAAGGAGATGTCACCAAATGCACTAAAATATCAGCGCACCTTAAGAGTTTACTTTAAAAGGTATTACAAGCGGGCTGGCTGATGTATTATCATCTTTAATTAAAACTTCAGTTTCTAATCTTGAGAAGTTCACATTACAATTTCTCCTAGTAAAGCCTCACACTATGGAAAATACATCAAAACTAGTGTTTCTCTAAGTAACCTGTACCTCATATTTGTCCTAATTAGCTTAAGCACAATAACAGATATCAAAGCTTTATACGTATATAAGAAGTAAGAGATTACGCACTTGTTTCAGCTTCCGCAACTGTCTTTTTGCCATCTTTTGCCTCCAGCGGCACTGTAGAGCTATGATATAAGTCTGATGATGTCGGAAGGCAAAGCGGAACTTGTACATCCTCCAACAAGCCTGGACATAGTATTATATTACAAAAAAAACTAACGTATGGAATCCAAATAGAAAAAAGCATCAAATCCAGTGAGAGGCAACACAATAAAATATCAAAAGCTTTTCAAATGTCCATTTTGATGGACCTAGCATACTTTCCCCATTTGGACTGGATGCACCTACGGTTCTATCCAATAAGAGATCACTTCTACTAATAATAATCATACACTCAAAATGGTACAAGCACTAAACCAAAATATATGCCCTTAAGCAATTAAGATTACACCAGAAAAAGATTAAAGACTATATCCAGCCAAAACAGCTACTAAAGTTACAAGATATAAGCAATACTCACCTGTATCATGGTTGCAGCTTTATGTCTCTTAGTGTGTAAAAATCTTAGGCGAGCCAAGAAACCATGAATATTTGACTGCATGATTATGCTAGCAGAGAACAGTTTCAAATATGCATGCCTTAATAGCCACATGCGAACATTTCTCTGTATTGTAACAGCAGCTGCTGTATCTCGTTTTACAGCATAGATCTTCCGAGCAAGGCATCCTACATAATATCACCCACTAAGAGTCAAGAAAAAATTAACTGAACAAGGGTAAATCATATGTAGAACTTGTAGATCTAAAATGAACCAATATAAATCTGGACAAACAATATCTAACCAAGCATAGACATATTTAGGCGTATATTCACCAATATAATATCCTTTATGATAGAATTGAACCCCACACTTATAAGGGGAAAGGGTTTGGCAGAAGTTAAAAAAAAAAAAGCTGAGGTGTATATTTATGCAGTATACCATAAAAGGAGTAACGCATCCCAGATAGGGAAATAACTGAAAATGATTAAGTAAACATAAATATGTAGTTCATTTTCATTCAGCTCTAAAGCATGCCACAACTTTACACTTCAATGCCACAAGAAAACTGCCAGACTATCAGAAATCTCAAGGGAGAGAACATTTAAATGACTGGATGCTAACTCATATAAAGACAACAGCTCAACAGGAATACCAAACCTCTGCAAAATGCTTGGAATGAAAATGCAGCACTTCTTATCAAGATGAAATTGCGATGTACAATAAATGTTCGCAACCGACGCTGAATGCATTTTGCAGCAACATCAAGAACCTCAGCCCGTCGAGAATCTAAAATGCCAATCTGACCAGCTCTGAGAAACACTTTCGTCCTTCCCAACTGCAAAAGAGAAATAGTGGAAGAAATTAAAACAAAGGACAAAACCACCCAAACAAATGAAATCTGATATGTCGAATCTTTATATATTTACCTGATAATTCTCCAGCTTTAACTTTTGCAGAATTCTCTCTGTCCAAGTTTTTTCATCATAACTGCAATAACGGAATTGCATGGGTGATTAAAGTATGATTACAACAAAGTATGACAGGCCGTAAGGAAATTCAACAACAAAAAGTAAAACATGAAATGAAATATTATTTAGAGAACTATATACCATGTTCAAATGCCCACAAAAATTGAGTACATAAACATGCAAATTTTGGAAGCTTTCAAAGGTGTAGCCTAGAATCTTACACTATAATATATGATAACGTAAGGATCACAACAATGAGTACACAAAAGATAAAAATAGTGAACAGATTTCTTCATAACTATCAAAGAGATATTTCACAAATAAGCACTGACATAAAAAAAAAAAAAAACTAACATTCCATCTGAAAACTCAAGTGTCAATATTCCAAAGCGATCCACAAACTCCGTATAAGTTCTTCGAGTGGGATAACCTGCCAGACTGATCCGAACAGCTTCCAAAACACCCTGCACAAAACTAGAAGTATATTAACATTGATGTAGTTAAGTACAGAAACATGGGGATAATATAAAGAAATGACACAAAACAAAATTTGCAACATCAAAATTATCAACAATGAAAATCAGAGGCAAAAGTTTTAATCAACATCAATAACAGAAAAATTAACTCAAGTAGGCGTACAGCACATTGGTATCGTATAAATATGCAAGATGGATACCACTTTTTGACCATGTAACATATAGTCACCATTTACTAGCCATGTCAATCGCCATACAACATGTCCAGATATGATCAAACTCTTAAATAGTGTTACATAACATGCATGAGCTGCTTGAGAACTTTGAACCTGCACCTACTTGTGGCATTACACCATGCACACTCCTCCATAGACATACTTAAACTGCTAAACACCAAATTTGAAGCATTAGAGCAATTGAAATGACTATATTTTGTCTTCTAAGGAGTACTTTTGAGCCATTTTGAGCAATGAAAGTAGTCTGTCTAAATCCTCCCTGCCCTCATTAGCAGTAGTTAAACCCATCCATAAGGGAGACTTTGCAAACTGGGTGATATCAACACAGGAACTAGGGCACACATATGAAAATTTCATGAATTGCTACATTACAGATTCATAGCCAGTTTCACGATGATTTTTTCATTGTTCTTAAAATCTTGCAAGGAGCAACATTGCACATCTCATAATGCAATCATAATCACGTTGTTTGGTACCTGGTCAAATTTTCCATTTATTATAATTTTCAACATGCTAGTTAAAAGCACCCTCAAGTTATACCAGGCACATCTAACACTAAGATACCAGTTCATGCACATCTTGCATGTATTAAATTCCATTTAAAAGCATTAGACTTGTGTCATGCATCAGTATTACCACTCTTCCAAATAATAGGTATACAATCATAAACCATAAGCATTAAGATCTCTACTAACTTCCACTGACTTCATGTGAACAAGGATATACTATTCCCAGCCTTGAACTCTTTCAAACTAAGCAATGTGTCTTAGAATCCTGGATAAAGTTATGGTCAAATGACTTCACACTTTTCCATCCATCATATATTCCATTTGCAAAAGTTCTCCCCTAAGAGTTTCCACTATATGCTTCTTGTAGCTCAATCATCAATAATAGATGTCACCAAAATAACAAACACAAAAGCCCTAATAGACATATAATGTCTATAAAGAATTGTAGTGATGAGGTAAACAAGGAAACAAAGCCAACTAAGAAACATGAAGATCTAGAGTTACAAACCCCACAACGTAGTTGATGCAATATGCTTAGGTTCTCAAACTTCTGAGGTCTGTTCAAAGAGTTTGGTTTCACACAGCGTACATAATGAGGCTCGGTTGTATTTAGTGTCTCCATAAGAGCTTGAAGTTGTTGCTACAAAAGAAATTCAAAAAGATTTATTGTGAATGCACAATACTTTGAGATTAGCAAAAAATTTTAGGAAAATAGAAATCCGTTCCTTGTACTATGGTGACAAACATCAAAATAACATCAAAGCTTTTGACTAGAAAACACAACAAAAAATGTCAAACAAGAAGATAATCATCCAAGAATTCTACATAATGTGGAGAGCAACATCCAAAAGGAAAACCCCACAAGCACTAAAAGGCAGTTATTTAATCAAACTTTCCATACTTTTCTCTCGGTAAGATATAGATGGAAAAAAATGAAAACAATCCTATACTAATTAGATTCATCCAGTAATACACAACTAGCTATCTTAAACAACATAGCCAAATCATAGTTGAAACCAGAGCTTTTTGCTGTCACACATATTGCTATCAATCAATAGTTAATGCATGTAGTTATCAAATGTAAATGCACCAACTTAAGACAAATAATACATTACTCATGGTCTTTTACATCATTAAGGCTCATGTTATCTTTTTTTAGTAAAAATTGCTTAACGAATTGATGTCTAAATACATGAGATCCCCGTACCTTAAACCTAGATGCCACAGATGAAAATTTGTAGGATGATCTTGATGACTCCTCCGGAGGTGAGGGGAAAAGAGCAGCAACAAAAGGGCATTTAGATGAAGACAACAAATTGCAATGGTCTACCACAACATAATCCCGGTTTTTATCTAAGAAGGTGTTTGTTTGATAAATGACCTACAGCACAAAGGCCACATCATGTCATGATTCATCTATTCAGAGAGACAATCTGTCAAGAGAAATTATACATATACATATGACATGCCTTGCCAGCATAATGAGAAATGGTAAAATCTGTTTCCGAAAACTTTGCCCTTCCCAACCTAGAGTGTGCCCGGAAATTCTGAAAGAGCTTGGTTGAAAATGTTTCATGTGTTGACTTTGGGAACATGCTGCATAAAATTAAAAATCAGGATAAGGATATACTGCATGCAAAGATTTCTTCAAAGCAAAACCCACCAAGTTATATTGAAGAACTCAAACTGTACCAAGCTTCATCCAAGAGAGCAATTATCCCAATAGGTTTCTACAAAAAGTTATGCAATAACATTAGACAAGCTTCCAAAGTAAGAAGCACTGGTATTTCACTATTTTGTGAAGGTTCACTTAAGTTCTGCACCTAAGAAGAGAGTTAACAAGGATGAATAATTAAGTAACAAGCATCTAAAACATCATAGTTGCACATCACTAAGCAAAACTGGACTGACAGATCTAAAGGGAAAAAAAGATCTATATATATATATACCTATTTCATCTAAATTGACTGCAACTTCCAAAATCTATTAGTTATATAATTTTAGCAACCCCAGTTCATCTAGGAGTTAGTCAAAAATTGCAGCAAAAGAATCCAATCACACAAAAATTGCAACAAAAGAATCCAATCACATCCTATCTTTGCTATGGTGACACCATCACCAACTTAACTTCGTCATATTGAAAATTAAGGAATAGTAAAACAAGCTAAAATTCAAACAAGTTGTACATAATAAAAGCAAGCTAAAGCAGATCAGAGTGGACAGATGAAAAACCTTTTCAATTAAATCTAAAACATCTTGGTTGTCTATAAATTCAATGTAGCTCCAATTAATTTCTTCTTTTCTATATTCCTCCTGCTCCATCTTGAAGACATGCTGAAATTTTGATAGATAAATAATTTAAGAACAGTCTCAATTAATATCATCTAGTCTTTTATATTAAAACGGTCCATACCTCATTGAAATGCTGTTGAAGTTTCTCATTTGCAAAATTGATGCAGAACTGTTCAAAACTGTGAAAAAGGAAACACTAGCCATTTGAGAAAGAGGAGAAAAATAACGAGACAATGATAAAAGCTACAAACAGCTAGAGCATAATAATGAAAGTGAAATGCTTGAGGAAAAATGGCAAAAGTCAGAGGTAAACTATAGAGATGAAAACTTAAAAAAATGCCCAAGGTCATAAAATTTACAGCAAGACAAACAAATATTATTAAGTAATAGCCTATAAAGATGCCAAAATATAGGATATTATGAGATGTTACCAATTATTTGATACAAGAAACAAATCAACAGAAAAGCTGTACATGTTCAAAGCTGCCTTCTATTTTAATTGTCATTCATGTGCACACGAATCGAAGATAATTCTTCGAAAGATCAAAGAAAAAAACCATGACATACTACAGTAAATTTGTCTTGAAAAAGTTTATACCTTTAAAGAAAATAGTTAAGAAGTGATGCATGTAAAAGAATTTACCTATTATGTTTGAAGCATTCAAAACCATAAATGTCCAGCAGCCCAATTTGTATCTGAGAAGTTGGATCTTGCCCAACAGATCTGTTAATCTTATCAACAAGCCTAGAAGAAACATCAGAAACAGCCTAAATTAGATTATAAAAACTTAAACATGAAACACTAAAAACAAATTTCCATAGAATGAGTATTCCAAACTACCAATCAAACAGCCTAGAATAAACAGTCTTGGACAAAGTATCCCGACTAGCAATTGCAGCATTGCAATCGAGAGCTTTCACAATATTTCCTTCACGAGTTTGAATGGTCCGAGTACACAATGTTGCCAGCAAGATCTCAATATCACACCTGATTAAAAAGTAACAAGTAGTATCAGAAGCCACAGGAACAGCACCATGATATATATAACAGGCTTAATATTTACTATATTGAAGTCAGATGAGTAATTTTCATCAATACAAAAACAAGCTCTTCCTTATCAGACTGTATACAACGTGGAAGTCGACTATACCACAGTCCAACCGTACCCACAAATCATAAGACAGTCATACAAAACATCTTCAACAAGTTCAACTATAACAACCTGGCATTCACATTTTCCATTCTTACGCTGATAGAAAGAAGTGCAATCCCTATGTTTAAACTTTGAGTCATACATTTTGTCAATATAAAGTATAAAGGGTTGAGCAATATTGATCTCAAAACTAAATGCAAAAGAGAAACTCAAATCAGTGTGGTTATCAATGATTTCTTCAAAATTACTAGTCCAAATTACTGAACAGGATAACCTACATAAAAAGATTGGCAGCCATCTCAAGATGAGAGCTGGATTTATGATCCTTCAGAACTGAAGAATCATGCTCCTTTCCGGGAGAGAATTGTACATTCCCAAGATGCAGAATTGCAGCCAATGTGCGAAAAATAGCTCCCTGATAATGGACTCATAAGAAAACATAAAGATTCAAATAGAAATGAAGAACAGTGATAATTCAGAAAAGTGGGAACTCTGTGAAATTTATTTAATATTGGCAGACCTGATCTTCATCACTGATACCAACAATATCCATTGCCCTCCTTGTCTTTGAGTATTCCTCAGCATTACACACCCCATCTAATTCATATGTCTTACTTTGATTTAAGTAGTGAAAGTGGCTTGGATGATCCAACTTGTACTTCTCTGCATCCTACACATGTTGAGACAGTCCAAATTACAGCATCAGTACACTTGAATTTCAATTAGCCAGGGCAAATCACATAAGCACACACAGAGAAACAACTGCACACTAGGCATGCACATGCACCCCAGCTCAAATACTCATCAGCACAACAAAATGGAAACAATATTGCAAGTCTTGAGTGTAAGGCAAGAAAGTGGGAGATTACCCTTCCAGATGCACAAAGTTGATAAAAACAGTGATAATTTCTTTCAGGATCTCTGATCTGAACTACACGAGATCGCTCCAGAAGATAAGTTCTAATTGCAGCACCAGAAATTCTACCATTTGCATCAAACTGAATCTCAACGAACTTGCCAAAACGACTGCCAGAACAACAAATAGTAACTAAGAAGCTAACCAACTGAAGATGAGAGACGTATATAGAACCAGCTCACAAAATAACTTATACAGAAAACACGAGTTAACCTGCCTATCATATGCAACAATAAGTACACCTACTCTATGTTGGGGGACAACATGCAATGATCTCCACATCAATCCAAGTTTCCAACTAGTTATCTTCTCTTCTACCAAGTTCCCTACCTTACCCTCTTAATCTATGCATTCAAATGCCCAGTTTCAATTTTTTCTAGAAACTTCCTAATCCATCTAACTGTGGACAATACAGAAGAAATGAGAAGAACAGAAAATGACAATGAATTCAGTGTAGACATGACCAGCGATACATGTTGCTAAAAGTATGAAAGAAACGATATGTCTACTACAAAATGAGACAGCAATTAAAATAAAAAATTGATGCAAGCCATGCATAGTTGGAAGTACAATCTCACCTTGAATTGTCATTTCTAACAGTTCTTGCATTACCAAATGCCTCCAATAGCGGATTTGACTACATTCCACAAAAATACCCAGATCAGAAACAAATAAGGAAAATAAGATTTCAAATCCTCCAAAGAAGGCATAGAATCAACATCTGTTTTACTGTAGAGTATAAGAACTCAAAACATAAACAAATTAGCATATAGATTATGTTTTAGCACCTCCTAAGCTGGTCAAACTTAAAAAATAATTAATATAAAATGAACTCTCTAGCAATAAATATAAATAATAATGTGGCAAAGGCGTCAAACAACATTTTGGACACGGATAATGAGGTGTCAATTAAAATCGACATTCATCCATCATCAGCTCCTAATTTCCAGCAAGTTACATTGTAATGAATAAACAGAGATGATTGCGTATTTAGGTTCAAATCTTACTTCAAGTACTTGCTGCTCCACCGTTCTGTCGTCACCAGCAGCACGGCCACCTACGTAAGTGAGATACTGCATAATGAGTTTAGTAGTCTCAGTTTTTCCTGCTCCACTTTCTCCACTGACAAGTATAGACTGACTTCTGCGCTCACTTATCATTGCTCTGGATTTGAAGCACACCAGAAACTTACTCAATTTCCATACATGGTACAACATGCATCGCACACCAGTACCAGACTTGATATTACAAACCTGTATGATGCATCAGCTACAGCAAAAACGTGAGGGCTCAGCTCCCCAAATGGAGCTCCCTTATACTGCTCCATCATATGTACATTATAAAGATGGGGAAGCTTGGTGAATGGGTTGACAGCTATCAAAATACTTCCAGTGTATGTCTGTCGTGGACCAATAATAGAGCCACATAAATTTCAAGGGAAGAGTGTATTATACCAATGCTACCCCATTAAGGCATAACAACTTCAACGTTGAAAAATCACTTCAAATATTTTAGCTATCAAAATTCCACCACAAAAATGTCCAGTCTAAGATGCCTAAAGAGATATTAGTGTAGCATGCAACTTATTGTTGCTTTAACTTAAATAAATCCGAAACAAGTATTTATATCTAGCAACCTCGTTAAACTTTTTTTAAAAACATGACGATTTCTTGTTCATATCAGTTTTAACGCAATCTGACTAATCCACTTGCCCATACCACAAACACAGGGGTCCACGCTGTGGCCAGACTCTGAACATTTTTATTCAAACCAATATCTTATTAGCCAAAAATAAAATGCTCCTCAGAAACTTGGAATGTCATGTGTCAAACTCAAGAAATTCAAATTTGACATTAATACCCAAGTACCCAACGTTCCACAGGATATTAAACTCCTGAACTAAGCTTACAATTTATCGAGAACTCAAAAAGAGCATCTCCAATAAGCAAAGAGAAAAAAAAACACAATTAATTGACACTTTGCAACCTTTACCAGCAAAACACCACGTGTCTGAACTTACATAAATATCATTTAGAGCATATCTTCTCTCGAGATTGTAAAGCACTCCAGGCTCATTCAAGTACGTCAACTTAGTCATATCATCCACCCCTCCATGTTCCTCATCATCAGCATCTCTCACATAAAGCTTCTCCGGCGAAGCCAAAACCTACACCGCCAACTACTCAGGAACATCACAAAACAAAAACAGTACTATACAACAAACTTCACCTTCTTTCCAGAAGAAGTGAGGAGCTGCACTTGCTTGCCCACAAAATCAGTGACTTCGGCGGCCACCCAAGCCAAATCCTTGTCTTCGGCCCACACCTTGGAGCCTTTGCGCAGGCTCATCTTCGATTGCGGTAAATGAGTGAAATTGAAACCCTAGGGAATACAAATTTCGAACTCGAGTTCGAATTCAAAATAAATTTAGTGAAAAAAACCTAAAAAACACACACAGACAAGGACAGAGAGAAGGACAGAGAGAAATACAGAGACTTACGGGCATGCTGCGTTTGGGTGAAATTTTTGGGTTCCCGCCCTAACAGGTGTAGAGCGAGAGTAAAAAATGGCGAAACGTAAGGGTATATTTGGTAACGTAATTGACACGTCACCACCCGTCTTAGATTTTTGTTTGCTTCTTCTATATTCTTGTTGCTTTCCACGAAGCTTCTTATTTCATTTTGACCCACAGCAATTCCTAAATTACAGTCCGTTGAAATTCATTACTTTTTTAGACATGTCATTTATGTTGAAATTAATAGCATTATATATACATATTCAAATTTTATTTAATGTAAGATGGAGAGAGTCAATTTGAGTTTGTGCAAGTTTGTTCCACCGGTCATCACATCTTTAGAATAAAAAAAGATTGTTCTAGTGCATAAAATTTTATGCTTCGTAAGAATAGAAGAGAGTCATTAATTTTTTTATATTTTACAAAAAAATTATTTTTGTGAGTCGAACTTGTAAGAAATCTTACTTGTTATTCCAAAGCTCAAATAAAATATTTATATATTTAATAAAAAAGGCGTACATTTATTATTTTTAAGTGAATATTAAATAAATTTTAAAAATATATGATATCTCATTAACTGAATATTTTTAATAAATTATTCAATAAATTTGTGAAATTTTAAGGAAATAATAAACTAAATTTAAATAATCCTTAAATACCTTATATAATGCAAAATTCAAATCTCCTCACACTACTTGAAATAGGTAATACTAATATTTGTTTTGATAGAATAAATGTAAGGAAAACTTACACACTTCCAATTTTAGTTGGCTTGTTTTGAAATGATCTTATTGATTTGACATTAGTAAAAATCATTTGCATTTATTCGTTAATTAATTAATGAGCGTTGCATTTGGATTATCTGATAAAATTTGCATTATCCGACTTAAAATAACATGATTTGATTGGATTATAATTATTATGAAATCGGTTGCAAAGACAATAGGGCCTCTCCTCTACTCCAGCGTGAGAACGAATACTGGACAAGGTATCGATCAATCGATGAACCAAACCGTTGTTGGGATCGGACATAAAACAAAGTTGTCAGTTACCATCTATGATTCGTTTGTTTTTGGTCTTCTAACTTTCACACTTTCCGAGAAGGTAGTTTGGTTCAACTACTAATCAATTTTACGATTTTAAATTTCAAAAACACATTATCTATAGTATGGTATCTTTTACTTCTGACATTTTATCAGAATTTGAAACTTGTCAGATAGGAGGTTAACATCTTAAGTCCAAAGATGGAGAGACCGTGTAAAGAAAAAGAAAAGAAGTATTAAATTGTTCTTTTCTTTTTTTTGGTTAGTCAATGCATCATGGGTAATTTGTAAGATAAATAAGAGTCTACAATTATTATTTTTTAAAATTGTTCACAAAAGAAATCAATTACTTACAGCCAAAGGAATCTCTGGAATAGTTTTGTTATATATTCCGTGAATTGTTTGCATTAAACAGAGTGCATACTTCATCACGGCATCTATTTTCGTTACTTATTCTTTTAATTAATTAGGAACAAAGTTTTGACTTCGAACAAGTCCATATTCCGTTAGGCACAATGACAAATAAGTGTATGCGACTGGAGGATGGTTGGCATTTCCCTTTCCCTCCAAGTATATGGTAAACAAATATGTTGTGACTGTTTCATCGTAAATATTAATTTTATATTACTAATTATGGATGACAATAGGCTAGCCAGGCCGAGACTGTTCAGCCTGTGGCCCTGTTGGACTGAGGGCTGGGTTGCTCATGACTTAATGGGTCAAAGAAAGGTTAGGCTAGTTGGTCTGATTTAATTTTTAAAATTTTTTTAAAAAAAAGACATCGTTTTTGACAAATCGACAATTTGATTTAATTTTTAAAATTTTTTTCAAAAAATGACATCGTTTTTTTACAAAATAACATTATTTTGTCTCTCTTAATATAGTCGGGTTGAACAGGGCAATCGGTTGGGCCAAGAAGTTCAACCCGTAGCTTGATCAACCCAGACCTAACCAATTAACTTCGAGTTAGATTGTGACCCCTATTACTAATCTTTTAGGATTTGGAATTAACTCGACAAATCCATTCTTCATTGTTATGTCAAAAACAAAGAATTTACAAATATATACTTTGACGGTTGTGCAATTATATCTTTAATTAGGATTCACCTTAACATTTTGCTCTTTCACATTATTTAATTCCTTCAACATCTTATAACAAGTTTTTATCTATCTTAGATATATAGATATAGTTTATATCACATATTTTTTTATATCGATTGAGCCAATAGTCACTATAATCACTATCTTTTGAGTACACATTGTGTAAATTACACGATACATGCAATAGTTTATAAAGTGCATATGTTTGATAAGTCACTTAACAAATCAACAATTCAAAGTTAAGTAACAAATTCGAACCAAGTAATATTAAGAGACTCAATATCGTTTAGTATTCAACCAACCAGCATTGCAAGTTTTAAGTGAGTCGCAAGTTGTGTGACTTGAATCTTTAATTTATTAGAGGTGGGAATCATTTAGGCAACCTCTCGCAAGTTGATCCTCGAGACAATATTACATGTATTTGGTATCCTTTTGTGTTTGTTTAATTCATAAACCTCATAATGCATAGTCGTTTCTTACAATGTAATTAGGTGGTGGGATGCCTTAAACACCAAAACTGCTATATTGAAAAATAGTCATAAAAACTCACTAAATTCATGCAATGATTACTTAGGTTAAAGACAAAGAATTATTTGTGGTTTAATTTTTTAATTCCTGTAGATTTATAAATAAGGACTAACCTTAATGCGGAAGCAGTTGATCGATTCTTTGTTTGATAATCCACATTTTATGGTTAGCTACTAGAAGCATCGCTAATCCACGATCCAAAGACCTTTGATGGTGTGATTCACGTAAGAAAGGATGAAGGAAGTTTTTCTCCAGATTTAGCAAAATTGTAGAGAGTAAAAAAGAGAGCCAAAACTTATTTGGATTCTAATGTATTCGTTGTCTTCTGAACAACCAAATAAAACCAGCCAACTTCCTCCTTTTATATTAGAGAAGAAAACTAACAAAAGTTATATATATATAGATATATATGTGGCTGTTCGTTTGGATATTATAAATATGTGATTCTATTGATGTAATGTAAAGGAAAATACATTTGCTTGAATAACTAATAATGCCAAAAAGTAATATTCTCTCAAATTAAAATAACATATTTCAAATTTATTGTAATTTAGTCAATGATTTACTTTATCATCAAAACTAAACTTTAAAGTTTAAACTCAACATTATGGACTAAACGGGTCCTATATGATAGCTTCGATGACCATGCCCAATAACTTATCACATGCTATCAATTTCAGTACTACAATATTTAAACAACATCGTGGGAGTGATTTTAAATATCAGTTAGTGTTGTAAAAGCAGCTAATAGTAACTTTATTGTAATTGATGTAAAACTACTAAGCAGTCCAACTTCTTAATATGAATTAATCAAAATAATTATAATTTACCAGGAATAATACTAATTATAATGGTTAAACTATAAAAGAGGGGTGGGATATGAGCGCATTGTGGCGTAATTAATAGCTTTACTTTATTTTATTTTTATTTTATTGGGGTCAATAAATCATCACAAAATAATGAAATGAAACATCATAATCAAAACATCAATTAAGTTTCAAAAACAAGATCTTAGTTAAATAAGAATAAATTATCTTTTCAAACAAATGCTTTTATAATCTAAAATTCAATCATGCAACTAGGCTTACATAAGCAAAACTATTGCATAAACTTTTTTCTAAATTCCTATCGTGACTAACTGACTTGTTCACATGACCTAACAAGGTAAAGGACAATTTATTTTTAAAATTTATTTCTTTCATTTCTGAATTGATTTCATCAATTCATTCAACATTCAACAATGGAACTAAAACTTCTATAAATACGAATTAAGTATGAAAAAGATGTTTTCCTTTAACTAGATGTATAACTTAGTATGTTATCGTTTTCTTGAAAATTTTCCATATACATAACTTCCAAATAAGAACAAGAGTTGAAAGCATAAATGCATTTTCCTCATTTTTCAAATCAATATCACATGTTGTTCTCTCATTATATATACACACATTTTTATAACAAGTTGATTACATGTTTCTAAAAATTCTATATTTTCTAGGCATTAACTTGCTAGTATTGCATTATCCCTTTCAATGTCATGTTTATATTATTTTGCATTAGAAGATCTT
>JANZLX010000212.1:14224559-14235328 GCA_025531955.1 Erythroxylum orinocense
ATACACAATCCTACACTTAGAGCATTTTCAAAACCAAAACAAAATACACTTAACTTCGAAAAATCATAACTGTCACTTCCGATATCGAAAAATATCAAACTTTATGGCTACGAAAAGTTCTCAACAAAATCTACAAGTTTCATGAAGATCATTTTCTCAAATTTGGCCTAAATCAAAAAGTCAACTTTTCTCTCCAAAAAGTCAAACTTTCCTTAATTCTACAACTTCTCACACTTTTTCTTTTTATTTCTTGATTTTTAACTCCATTAATGCAATTTATTTACTAACAATTTCATTTAAACTTCAAACGCCATTTTAGGCCATACTTTAATATAAACCTCAATAACAAAAGCATTTTTCGTCTATCTTAATCTCATCTAACTATTTACATTCAAATCTAATTTCCTTATTTTCATGTCACTTGAAACTTCAAAATTTCAAGGAAAGTTCGGGGTCCAACAGCCCTTATTATTCACAATTTGTTAGTGAAATTGTTACAATTTGATATTAATTGCAGTATAATTTTTGCAAGGACAATTGATGCTGCAAATTGTTGATTTAATTGTAGGAACACAAGGAGTCAACCATGTCAAGAAGTCAACAGGTCGTGAGCCTTCTAGCATGTCGCGACGTATGCCAATTTCCAAGTCGTGGCACATCAACGGACAACCGCACGTCGTGATGTCAACAAATCCACACGTCGCGGCGAGCAAGCAAGAGCCGCACGTCGTGACGTTCATTAATGTCTCGTTGCGATGTGCAGACGGAAACCCGAACTCTAAATGGAAATTTCCCTCACTGTATTGACCTGACCTATATCCATCATGTATAAATTTTCCGAATTAGGTCATCAAGAGGAGTCGGCTACACATATAGAGAGACACACCACATTCAGAGAACTAGAGACGATCCGAACACTCCATCATCGTCATTTCCACCGCGACCATCATCCGCCGTCGACCACTTCATCATCATCTACACCGCAGGATCATCTTCACCATGGATGCCGTCAGAGTTACAACAGTGTTGAGGACTACGACCGATATGCTTAGCTAGGCACTCCGACCTCTTGAAGATGTTGCAATGGCTTGAGTTCACTGTGGGCTTCAAAGGGGAGTAACAAATATTGTCTGAAAATTTAATTATATTGTTGTAAAACTATGAGTTAGAGTTTACGGTGGTATTATTAGGTTAGCATGGTTAGAGTTTAACTATGTGTTGAACAATGTTTTGTGATATGGACATAGTTGATGTAGAACTTTGTGCTTGAATATATGAAGTCTCATATATGTCGTTGGTGATTGCATTAATCCTCATTATCTGCCTAGTTGTGCCTGATATAGATCATTGTGTTTGATCCAATAGACCACTTGCATGAATTTATCCATTTCACACACTAAGGTTTTTAACAAGGTTTTAAATAATGGAGTTCATTAATTAATTCCTTGGACCTAAAGAGTCCTTTAGGGTTGATCTTTTGAAAACTTAGTGGATTTCATCTCCGAAAATTTAATTTAAACCGGGATAGCCTAAGCTCATTTTCAAGAGGATTTTTATCTAATTGATCATAGTTTGAACTTGTGTTTGCTTTAAAATTCCCAAAATCCAAAAATATACTTTTTATATAGTTTTCTTTAACTTAGTCAATTTACTCAATTTCTTCAAACTTGCAAAACCCCCTTTCTTTTATCAACTTTACTTGCATTCTTGACTTATAGGCTAGCTTTATACCTTTTCGTCAGTTCCGATTTAGAGAGACAACCCGAGGTTACAACTATACTGCAATCTTGGAATTTATTATTTTTGACTGGTTTCCAAGGATCAATTTTAGGATCGAAACGATAGAGTCGCGATCAATGATCATATTTATTTTTTCTCTATTTTTCCTGACTCACATGACATATTTCAGAATATCTTAAACCTAATTAAACAATATAGAACTGTGGCCAATAAAGTTACAAAATAATTTACACATTTATACACTGATTTGTTTATTTTAATGGTAGATATGAATTCCAACTATTTTGAGCGCAAAAGATATTTGAAAAATGCCATAAAAGAGACATACGATCGTTAAAATGAGCTAGATGAATTACTTATTAGATACCATGCATGAAATAAAAAAGCACATAATAGTTCACATGCTCATCGCTATATTGAGATGTATGAAACTACTAGAATGATAGAGATTGCCAACAATCTAAAACGGGTAGCCATCCAAATGAGAAATTGTATGAGAGACAAATAAAAAAGCTTATATATTAAGCTATCTTTAAAATTTTATGTAATTAAATTTTTTTTGTTTCCCGTTTCAATTTCAATTAAATGCACTGGGCATTTTTACTACGCATTTATGCAGAATTACTTTGCTAGTATATATAGAAGGAGATCTTTAGATGTTGAATGGCAATAAAGACATATTAAAAGGGATGTTAATAACGTTATGGGCCATAATTTGCATAATAATGGTAACATGTTATGACCATTGTTAGGATAATAATGTTGAGAAATCTTAGGGACCAAGTTTTGGGCTAATAACACCAACAGTTAGGACTTGATTTTTACTACATGAAACAAGAAAATTGATGGATATTTAAAGGTGTATCAAACCAATCATAGAATGTGACTAGTATCTAGATATTATAAGTAATATCAAAATCCTTCCACCAATCTCCAACTTGAAGATTTAATTGAGTATTGATCAATCTTCATACCACCTTATCCTTGTTATATTTCTTATATTTTCATTAGGCCGCTCAAAGATCGACAATAAATAAACTTATCATTATTGATTGCTTTTGTTATAAAATATGCTATATTGTATTTGAATTTTTTATATTCCATAATTTTTTTCTCTAGTTTCTCATAAACAAACTAAAATTTAACTCGTGTGTGCTTGGTTTTTGAATGAAATATTGGAATCCTTGCTAAATGCAAGGCACCCTGACTATTAAAAAAATGAAACTTTATGTTATTTATGCTTGAGTTCTTCGAATAGTAATTTCAACCATATTGCTTTTTTACTAACTCGTGTAGTTGTTATATATTTCACTTCTATTCATACTGATCTTCTTACCTCTGTGGGAGGTTGAAGACACAGTAAAAAAACACAACTTGACAATAAAAATAGTTAAAAGTAACAGAGCATAAAAATAGACTTAACGTCCCCTGTGTTGCTATTGCTTGTATAACTTCCTTGTTGCTAATAGAAAATGTCAAATGAGGAATAGTTACCTTGATAATTTAATTATATAATTTTGTTAGGTTGCCTCCCAACTAGCACCTGCATTTAACGTCTTTGGTTAGATGAAATTCCAAATCAATCTCTATAATTTGGGACTTGTAAAGTGATTACCTTTAAGTTGTTCACTTGAAATTCTTCATAATAAGGTTTAAGACGATGTCCATTAACCTTGAATATTTTATTAGTATGAAGACTCTAAATTTCAACTGCATCATAAGGAAAGATTTTAGTTGCCAGAAAATATCCTACCCATCTTGACCTTAAATTTTTTAGGAAATAATTTTAGGAAATAATTTAAGTCTAGAATGAAATAAGAGAACTTTAAGAGAGCTTTTTTACCAACTTCAAACTACTTTTTGGAGATATTTTATCATGAAAAAGTTTATTCTTCTCTTTATAAATTCTAGAATTTTCATAAACATCATGCCTTATCCCATCAAGTTCTTGCAATTTTAACTTTCTTTGATTACCTGCTTCATCCATGCTCAAGTTACATTGCTTGATAGCCTAATAGGCCTAATGTTTAATCTTTACAGGAATCTGACAGGGCTTACTGAAAATGAAGAGATATGGAGACATACCAATTAGAATTTTATAAATTGTTCTATATGCCCAGAGAGCATCATCTAAATGAGTGCTCCAATCTTTCCTACTTATGTTGACAGTCTTCTCCATAATTGACTTGATTTCTCTATTAGACACCTCTGCTTGCCCATTTGTCTATGGATGATATGCTATTGAGACCTTATGTGTAACATTTTATTTCTTCAACACATTTGCGACCACCTGATTGTAGAATGAGTGCATCTATCACTGATGATTGCTTTCTTATCTCTAATTCCTAAGTCGAATTCTTGTAGTGGTAGGATCTATCTTATCAATCTCGGTTTGGTTTCTTTTCTATTAAGCAGATACTTCAAAGCTACATAATTAGAATAAACGATGACTTTAGTACATAATAAATAAGAACGAAATTTCTTTAATGTAAATACTATTGCAAAAAGCTTCTTCTCTGTTATAGAATAATTTATCTTAGCACTATCAAGAGTTCTTGAGTCGTAGAAAATGGCATGTGTATTCCTGCCAATCTTCTGTCCCAGCATAGCACCTACAACACAGTTGTTGACGTCACACATTATCTTAAAAGGATACTCCTAATTTGGTGGTTAGATAATTGGAGTCCATGTCAACAATTCCTTGAGTTGATCAAATGATGCCTTGTATTCTGTACTTAAATCAAAAGGAACATCTAGTTGCAATAACTTTGATAGAGGTTGAGTAACTTGAGAAATTTTTTTGATAATCCTTCTGTAAAATCTTGCATGACCAAGACAAGAATGTACTTCCTGCACAAAGGTAGGGTAAGGTATAGATTTAATCAAATCAATTTTAGATTTATCAACCTCAATTGCTTTTGGTGATATTATTTGACCTAATATCATACCTTGATCAACCATGAAGTGGCATTTTTCATAATTCAACATTAAATTCGTTTCAATGCATATTTTTAACACTTTAGTTAGATTTTCTAGATAATCTTCAAATGAATTACCATAAACCATAAAGTTGTCAATAAATACCTCTATGATTTTCTGTACATAATCTAAGAAAAAATACTAGCCATACATCTCTAAAATGTCGTAGGAGCATTACATAAACTAAATGGCATACGACGGTAGGCAAATATACCAAAGAGGCACTTGTAGGTTGTCTTTTCCTGATCTTCAGGTGCTACAGGAACCTGATTGAAACCTGTATCTAGAATTTTTCATAACTTCCTTTTTGAATGCTCCCATCATTGGTTGATTAAATTTACGTTGATCTTCTCTTGAAGGCTTGTAACAATCTTCTAGAAAAACCCTATGCACATACATATTGAAGGGTTGATACCTTTGCTGTCTGCAATGGTCCATCCAATGGTTTCCTTGTATTTTATAAGTACTCTCACCAATTTTTCTTCTTCCAAAGGGGTTAACTTTTTTGAAATTATCACAAAAAGTGTATGATTATCACCCAAATAGGAATATTTTAGATGTTCAGGAAAATTCTTCAATTCCAACTTGGATGCTTGCAAAATAGAATGAAGAAGCTTGTTGTGAGATATTGGATGATCAATGTAAGAGACATTGTACCTGATATGCTTAAGACTTTGTAGCCTATAAATTGAATTCTTCATCTCTTCATAAATAGCAAACTTTTCTTTAAGATTTTTTAGCTCTTTAAGACTGACTCCTTTATTGATAACTAACTTTAAATTATCTGCATCAGTTAACTCAAAATCTTGTTGCGTTAGATTATCAATTATGTTAATAACAAACAATAGAATCAACATCACTAGCAAAATGCATGGCTTTATAAATATTAAATCTAATCAACTATCCATCTAATTCCATAGTTAAAATGCCTTCAGCAACATTTATTTTTGTTCTTGATATTTTCAAAAGTGGTCTCCCTTACAAGATTGGCGCAGATTTAGAAAATGGTCTTCTTTCATATCTAAAACATAGAAATCTGCAGGAAATACTAACTCATTAACTTGCACGAAAACATCTTCTAAAACACCTTCAGGATATGTATTGGACCTATTAGCTAGTTAAATTATTAATCCTTTTTCCGAGATTGAGCTAGGCATGACATTTATTGATGCTCCTAAATCTATCATTGCTCTTTCCACTTTGAGATTACCAATCTGACAAGGAATGGTGAACATACCTGGGCACTTACACTTTGGAGGTAACTTCTTTTGGAGAACTGTAGAAACATTTTCTCCCATATGAATTTTCTCGTCTCCCTTCAATTTTCTTTTGTTAGTGCATAAATCTTTAAGGAATTATTCATACCTTGGCACTTGTTTAATTACGTCAAGAAGGGTAATGTTTACTTCTATCTTTAGAAACACTTTCAGAATTTCTTTTTCTTGTTGTTCCTTTTTAGATTTTGGAAATGTATTTGGAAATGGAGGTGGGACAATATAAGGATACTTGGGTTTTGAATTTTCAGATTGTGGCAGCTCTATTTCTTTCTTAATTTCTTCCTCCATAACATAATTTGAGGACTTTTTCGCTGGTTCTTTCAATTCCTTCCCACTTCTTAATATAATGGCACTTGCATTTTGTTGTGGATTACTTCGGGTTGAGACAACATCTTCCATATTCCTGATTATCCATCTTTCCCACTATTATGGCTATTTGACTCATTTGAATCTCCAATTTTGAATACTAGTCTTTGCATCATGTTGAAAGCCATAGTAGTTTGTTGAAACGTTCTCATATCTTGCTAAAATGTTATGGTATTTTGTTGCACATTATTAGCAAGAGAAGTAACAATAATTTTAAGGAATTACCTAATTTTGGAGGAGATTGAGACATAAGTGGTCTAGGCTAAAATCTAGGCTGTTAAAAATTATTTAATTTCTGTCTGTAACTAAAATCAAATGATCTCTCTATTCGGGATTATAGGTTGAGGCATATGGATCATATTTCCTTTGACGTTGCTATCCTTGTAAACCTCCTACAACATTAACTTTCTCTTCCTCTTGGAGAGTTGGACAAATGTTCATTGGATGTTTAACATTTGAACAAATTCCACAAGTTTTGACATGTTGATGATTTCCTACAACAAGTATTTGCATAACAGAAGTCAAATTGTTAAGAGAATGTTCAAGCGCATGAATACTTGCCTCCTTGACATTCTTTATTGGTGCTTCGTGCCGAATGCCAAATTGTTGTGTGTTGGCAACAACTTTTGAAATCAATTCCTTCATTTGGGTAAGTGTTTTATCCACCAAGGCTCCCACACTTGATGCATCTATCATATTTTGATCTGACAACAGAAAACCTTTATAGAAATACTCAATTAAAAGAGTGTTAGAAATTTGATAATGGAGGAAACTTGCACAAAGTTAATTGAATTGCTTCCAATATTGGTAGAGAGCTTCTCCACTACCTTGTCAAATTCCAAAATTTTCTTGTAGTGCACTGTTACCATAAGGTACATATCGGAATACCCAGAGGACATTCCAATACATAACCTATGATAATGGTGCACTAGAGCAGTCACTACAATCACTTGACATGGCATCATCATTCTTTATTCTCTTATAAGACATCATAATGAAAAACACCATATTTCAAAACCCAAATTTCTCCTTTCATTTCATAAAACCAAATATTTACAATGATAGTTTTCAATATCATCCGAATATGCACATCATCATATTCTAATAAAAAATATGTTACAAGAAAGAGGAAATTACACAAAAATCTATCTAATCTTCCGATCTCAGTTGACCAACCTTTTAGCCATTTCTTCTTTTTCCCTAAAAGTACAAGACTATACTTCTTGTAGTGTCTCTTAGTAGCCAAAGTCATCTTTCGGTCCTGAAAAATTAACGTTGCAATTTTGGTTGGTTTTGTGAACTCAATGAGGTAACCATCATCGATGGTTCACTCAATTCATATATCACTTCAATACACATAACATATGATCCACATCTTTGCATTTTTGCATAAAACTTCACATATCACTTTCCAAATAATAATACCAATCATTTCATTCATACAAAAATACACATATCAATTATAAATGTAATGCATGGGAGACTCACTTTGATTTATTATTGTCGTTGTGACCAAGTGCCGTTTTACTAGCCCATATCCCTTAGTGGATACTGAGCTGTGTCAAGTAATGTCCCATATCCTTTAGTGGATACCAGGTACATTCATAACTGAGCCTGGTGCCCTGATCACAGTTTGAGCTTTAAGCTCTTTATACTGGCAACTCCGGTCATAACTACCCTTATTTTTCATGCATTGGAATGCTTTGCATTATCATATTCTCAATCAATCACATGCTTTCACATTCACATTCGGAATACATTTGTCATCAAACCTTGGTTTATCATTCAACAAAAATTGTTGAAAAAACATTTATTTCTTCTCTTCCACATACAAGTAGCACTTCAAAATCAAATTCACGCATCACAGATCTCGGATGTTGACGTTCTAAAATCTCCTCTATAATATACAATACATACACATATCACAATGTTGCACAATTTCATGAATATCCCTTGATGCACATTTATGTATATGAAATATGAACAATGCATGTTCATGACAATCCCAAGTATTTTTCCATTATTCTTGCCACAATATCAATCCAATATCAAAACTCACTTAAGTATCATTTGTATGTAGGGTTTATACCTCAAATAAACACTTTGAATATAATTTCATAACCTAACAAATCATTTCAAAATTTTCCAAAAACTGACTTTTGGGTCTATTATTCTTAATCATTTAGACAATGCAAATGAAGTAATTTTGTAATACTTTCTTCTAGAAAATTGTTTTCTATCTCTTAAGTTTCTAACAACACTAAGATCATTCAATTTGGTTCAGTAATATGAAATTTATACCCAAAGCATTTTCAGACTATTCTTATGCAAGAACAGTGCCTGTACTCAAATTCCATCCAAAAATTAAAATTCTTAAAGACTGAATTAAAATTCAATTCCTTCATACAATTTGTAACCCTATGTCTCTAGTTGACTCTCAATTAAAAATTATTTCATTTGGATAACTACAAAACAAGATATTGTCAAAATACCGAAGCATGTCTAATGAAAATACTCCATTCAACAATTTTTCCAGAACTGTTCATCTTTTTTGTCCTAATTTCATCAATAGATCTCTTCCATATGATTTCAGATTGCTATAAGTTTTGGTGGAGATGTAGAAAAATGTGTTTTGAATCTTTTGGTTCAAATCTGAAGTCATTTGGAGGTCGGGAGAAGAAGTTATATCCATAAGATCAAAGGATGTTTGAACTGTCTCCAGCCATAGAAGTCACGATTGCGCAGGAGCACGATTGTGAGTTTCCAACGGATTTTGCTTTTCTTGTTCTTTACAAAGTCACGATCGTGCAAAAGTGAGATTGTGCTTTTCTTATTCTCTTTCGATGCTAAATTTTTTTGTTCTTCTTCCTCTCTTTTTCTTTCTTCTTCAGAAATGTTGTTGTTCTTCTTCTTCTTTCATTCCCTTTTCTAAATCCAACATTTGTAATCTACATTTCCTTTATTTTCACTTCACTTTTGACTCTCATTCAGCTCTAATCATTCACAAACAACTCCAGAATCCATGATTAAGACACAACATCCAAAAACAACACCCATTCATGCATATTCTTCAAGTTTTCTGCACATTCCAATTTTTCTGCATTTTCATCTTTCATTTTCTGCACTTTAATTTTCCATACATTCTCCATTTTCATTTCACCATTTCAACTTCCATTCAGCTCAACACATTCACAAGTAGATCAAAAACCATGATTAAACACAACCATTAAAATAGAACCTCATTCTCGCATATCATCATTTTCTGTATTTCTTTACTGTCATTTTTCTGGATTTTCATTTTCTACATTCTCCTCATTTTCTTCCTCCAACTATCACTTTAATCATTCTTACTCATCTCCAGACATCACCTTACACCTATCCCTTAACTTTAAATTCATTTTTTTGTTCATCTTTAAGTTACCAAAATATTCATGTATATGAACAGTGAAGAGAAAAACAGAGCATATATGAATATCTTCCTTCATAAATTTATGCACTAATCTCATACACATTTTCATAGATCTTTCAACTCCAAAAATCATTTCTACACTATTTTATAACATATTGATCATCAAATCTACAAAATCAACACTTCCATATTTTCATACTATATTCACGGTTTTCATTAAAAATGTCCATTTTTCTCATGTTCATGTAATGTCAATAAATCACCATTTTTGATGCATAAACTGACAACTCTAAAGGATTAACAAGATACTTACTTGATAAAACTCCAAAATCTTCCAAAACTCAAGAAGCCCTAATTTGCCATACAACTAAGTAAATCATTATGGAGGTTGGCAGGTTTCGCTTTTCTTGAGGCAAATGGAAGAACAACAAAGTTAGGAGTAGAAATGGCTAGAAAAAAGCAAGGTGCAACTTTGGTGAAGGTTTGATGAAAAACTCTGTGAAAATGAAGGAATTTGAAGAAGAAAGCTATGAAGAAGGTGAAGAGAAGAATAAAGTACTTGGTCTTTCAAATGAAATTGTATATTAAAACTTAAACTAGACAAGTGACACTTGTCACTTATCTACCTTCTAATGCTTTAACTAAGTTTTTATATAATTAGTCCCATAACTCCCATCTTTTAGTTCCAATTATCTCTAAAATTTTCTCCGGAACCCAACTCGTAATAAACGAATCACAGCTTAACTAATATCGCTTAAATTTTTTCTTTTTTTTTTCGATCTCATTCAATTCATAACCAATCCATACATTTCTATTCATCTTAACCAATCAATACCTCTAAATCTTATTCTTATCTTAATCCAATTTTTACCGAAAATCGAGCAGCATAACGGCTGTATTTGGACAGCCCAAAAATTTAAAACAAAGCAAATGCACTTCTAAAATCACAACTCAACATCATAAAGCAACATCGGACCTCCCGTCCGGAATCCAAACAC
>JANZLX010000212.1:14270997-14284939 GCA_025531955.1 Erythroxylum orinocense
TTTTTGATTAATAACAAATAGGGGGAGAAGTGAAGAGGAAACAGAAAACAGGGGGAGAAGTGAAAAGAAAGAGAAGAAAAGACAGTGACAAATACAAGATAGAAGAAAACTTGAAGTTCTTATCTTTGTATTTTGTAAAGCTTTTCATCTTTCTAATAAAGATATTTGTTATCATCAAAAAGGGGGAGATTGTTAAGTCAAAATGATTTTACGATTAATAATTTTGATGATAAACAAAAGGCAGATGATAATAAATACATAAGTATAAATAAAATAGACATAAAAGATGATAATAAAAAATAAAAATACATAAGTATAAATAAAATATAAATAAATACATAAACAAGAAAGAAGACAAGTAAATTAAATTAAACAAGTCATTATAAGAAAATATTTAGGCTAAGAACTATTTAGGCTAAATAACTAAAAGGGAAGTACTATATATTAAATGTTTAAGCTAAATAAGAAATATAAAACTCGAAAGAAAATGTTTAAAAGACCTATAGGAAAAAGAAGGATCTCTTTATGTGAGATCCTTTACCTATATCCTAATACACCAAAGTTTTTTTATTGAGGGTCATATGTTTGGTAAGTTCCAACATAGTCACATCATTTTTTACACAGTTCTTCTTTGGCCTTTCTTTTTTCCTCTTACAATCTCTAAACACAATTTTCTGGCATCTTCTCACTGAAGCATCAAGATGTCTCCTCTTAACATGTTCGAACCACCTCAGCCTTCTCTTTCTTAATTTTCCATTAATATTAGCCCCCTTTAATAAAAGTTGTACTTAAAAAGATTAAATAGTATTCTTTTTTATAATATATCAAACTAATATTCTCTTTATCACATTCTCTTATTTGAGTTCAATTTAACCTTAATTTATAACATTTTAATAATTATACAAAAATCCAATAATTCAATCATCCCCCTAAATATAACATTCTGACCCATTAATTCATAACTAAAATAAATCATAATAAAATCATGAAACACAATAAGTCTTAAAGCTTCTATAACTTTCCAACACGACCCCTTTCTTTATAATTATTCATACCTAATCTTGTTACGTTTCGAAATTCTTAATTACAATTTAACTAAATTTCTCCATAATTACATAATTAATTACCAAAATTTTGATTATTTTATAAAATGATTTTCATCAGTCACAAAAATTATTTGCACAAGCATTGTTATTCCAAACGATAATATTCAAAAGTATTTACAATAAAACAACTATATTCAATTTGATCAGCTGGCCTTACATAGACTCCACTATGTCAAATACATGCACTGGGGTTATTGACAATCTTTTTATCTCCTAAAACAATATAACGACAAGAGGTGAGTTGCCTATTCAGTAAGAATAACCTGATCGTATCCTTAAAATCAAATAACTCGATATATGATGAAAATAGCCAAAATGACAATATTATATATATATATATATATATATATATATAAAGCTATACTTAACTTGCCTAAGCACTCAATAAATGTCCAAAATCTTATTATTATTAATTATTAATACTAATATTATATTTATTAATATATTTATTTTCCCCTTTTTATTACTAAACTTCTTAGGCTCTGCTTAAATTAGTAAGCTTACATTCTATGGTTTGCTAATTCATCTCTACTTATCATAATCACTCATTAAATATCGAGACAAGGTATTTCAATCCCTCAATCTAATTTGGTATCCCAGTACTAACCCAATATTTAGCCATTAACATAAGATATCTATAAGATGTAGGATATCTTGATAGGCACAAGACATCTTGGGATCCAGGATGCCCTAAGACCTACTGTACAGGCGAGTACCTAGCCATAACTCATTCATATCTCAATAACCCATTAATTTATGACAATCTAATATAGCCTATAATAGGTAAGCCATAGATTCACAACCTTAACAGTCTAATTTCAAACTATTATAAATCAGTCTCTATATAATTTCATGAATACGATTTATCTTACCATAATAATCTTACCTATACATATACATAGCTGAAAATTATGATTATCATATTTCCCCCCAAATTATCTAGCGATGCACATCATAATATGTAACAAAATATAAATATTGAGCACTTTGTACTTTGTCAATCATTTATTTAATAAATAAATTCTTAAAATTCATATATTTAAAAATACATATATTTAATTATTAGTCATTAATTTAATTAATTACTAATTTAAAATATGATTCATTATAAAATAATTTATTAATAACAAAATTCACAATTTTATGAACTGTAAGGTTATCATTACTTGATCTCTAGACTCAATAACTTCGATTAGTTCAATCTACTCCCTAAACCATCCTTTAGACTTAGATGTTTACAAAATTCTGTTAGACTTAATTTAGGAAAAGCTTTTAAACCCAGTTAAACTTAATAATTCAAAACCACCCTCTTTTTACCACTTTATTCTTAATTATTAAAAGTTTCTATACTATATATTACCATCATAATTATTAAAATACCTTTAGTTATTAAAATTCCTATTTTATTTACACATTATTTTATTATTACAAAATATCCTTCAAAGAATTAAATTTCAATTTTGCTCTTAAATATTTACAATTGCTATTTATCCTTTAATTTATCTTAAAATTTCCTAAAATACTCAATTTTTTTCTTTTTTCCTTTTTTTTTCAAAAATTCTCTTCTTCTCTAACTTTGCAAATCTTCTCTCTGAAGAGGGCAATAGTCTTTCCCAAGGTAGATGTTCCTATTATAATGAGTTCAAATACTCTACAAAACCTTTGACTGAAGATGATTCATTTCTGTGTCTTTAGTTTTCTTCAGTAGTTGAGAAAAGTGTAACATATATTCTCTCGTAAATTTACAAGTCTCTTCAATAGGACTAAGTCTTGCTTTCTTGATTAGAAGTAACTGTCAAAATAAAAATTAATATTTGTTTCAAGGAGTAATTGCTCTTATGATCATCAATCACTGTTTAAACAACAATGACACCTTCAGTATTAATTATAATACAAGGTAGATACTCTCCTGAGTCGCATCATTTTCTATCTTGTATAAAACTTTGAAACTGAAAACTACTATCAAATTAAAATAATGAAGATAAAAGGCAAAAGAAAAGAAAAGAAAAGAAAAGTGAAACAAGGTTTCTTTACCTTCATCTGCAAAGTGGAACTGTGAGTGTGGAGTCAGTGTTAAGGTGCAGGCAAACACCAATATCTAAAATGATGTCAGCCTTTCTTACATGTGCCCATTTCCTTATTATATAAATCAATCAGATATCACAATGATTCAAATTTAAAAAAGTCCTCTATGTTAGGAAAAATAAAATAAACAAGCTACTAGAAAACAAGCAACAACATATATTGATAAAAAATGACATTACAAACTTTAAGCTGCAACTCTACCTCTCACTCTCTCTTATTCTCTTTTCACTTTACTTTTTCTCTACTTTTTTCACTGTTTTCTCACTCCTAAACCCATACATCTCTTTTTATAGTCATCAAAGTCAGTTTTATTCACCTACTTTAATAGCCCAAAGAAAATTAAAACATTGCCAAAATAAATGAAGTTACAACTAGCACGTAACTAAAAATACAAATTCGTTTTGTCTATAACTAGTACCCAACTAAAAATACAAATTCATTTTGTCTTCTTTTCTCTAGAAGAACCAAGAATATCATCAGGTTTGACTTCTAACACTCCCCCTCAAGCCTGAATTTGTGTGCTAAGATTTTCTTTGAACTTGTGAAATACATCAGTCTTCAATGACTTTGTAAAAATATTCGCAAGTTGATCTCCAGTTCTGCAATGAATGAGATCAACAGTTTTGTCTTTCATTTGCTCTCGAATAAAATGATATTTTGTGTTTATATGTTTACTTCAACTCTATGACACTAGATTTTTCGCAAGTGATATAGCAGATTTATTGTCAATGTATATTGTAATTGGACCTTTTATGGATGATATAACTCACTCAAAATGTTCTTCAACCATATTACTCGACATGTACATGTTGCTGCAGCGATGTACTCGGCTTGACACATCGGGAGAGCAACTATTTGTTGCTTTTTTGATGACCATGAAAATATTGTTGATCTAATGTGAAATGCAAATCTAGAGGTGCTCTTTCGATTATCTATGTCTCCACATAATCACTATCTAAATAACCATTCAACTTTAAATCTTAAGAATGTATATAAAATAAACCATGATTTATTATACCTTTAACATATCCTAAAATCATTTTTGTTGTAACGAAGTGATCTTGCTTTAGCTTCTCCATATATCTATTGGCCAATCCAACTGCATACATAATATCTAGGCATGTGAAAGTCAAGTACCTCAGACTTCTGACTAGACTCTTGAAGATTATTGAGATTACCGACTGTCTATTTGAATCCATTCTTAATCTTGTACATGTTTCTGCTAGGGTAGTCATTGGCTTGCAATCCTTCATTCCAAACTTGTTCAAGATTTGTTCCGTATACTTCTTCTGCAACATAAATATTCCATCTCCCATTTGTTTTATTTCGATTCTAAGAAAGTATGACATTTTACCAATATTAGTCATTTCGAATTATTTAATCATAGCTTTCTTAAAATCACTAAACATATTCAGATCATTTCCTGTGTATGACATTTTACTAATATTAGTCATTTCGAATTCTTTAATCATAGCTTTCTTAAAATCACTAAACATATTCATATCATTTCCTGTGAAGATCATATCATCTACATATAAACACACAATCATAATATATACATCTTAATTTTTCTTCGTGTATAAGACATACTTATGTGGGCATTTCGCAAAATCATTCCCTTGGAAATACTCATCTATTCTTATATTCCAAGCCCATGGAGCTTGCTTTAATCCATACAATGCTTTCTTCGGGCGATAGACTTTATATTCCTGTTTTTTTTTAATATATCCTAATGGTTGCCCAATATAGACTTCATCTTTTAGGTATCCATTTAAGAAAGTTGATTTCACATCCATCTGATAAATCTTCCATTTATTTTGTTCTACTAGTGCTATAAGAAATCTAATGGTATCAATTCTTACAATAGATCTTCATTCATGGCTTTTTCCCACTTCTCATCCTTAATAGTCTCTTCATATGTTAATGGATCACACTCTGCCATTAAACAAAACAATGAGTAATCAAATGCTATCTGTAACTATTCTGTGGCATCATAGATATCATGTAGACTCTGCATTTTTATAGGTTCCCCTCTTGAATCGCTACTGCTACTATTGCGATGTGATGGTGTTGATGGTGTTGTTCTAGGAGTTGTTACAGTAGAGTTTTGTGGGGGAGTCTGTTCATCTCCTTGTTCATCTTGTGTGTTAGAGTCATCATCTTTATCATCATAAAAAAGTAATCCTTGAACTTTCTTATCTTCTTTATTCCATTTCCAATAATCTACTTCATCGAATTTGTCATCTCGATCACCTTCTTGGTTAAAGGGTTGTACAATCTATACACCTTACTTCTCTTTTCATAACTAATAAATATGCACTTTTCACCTTGTCGTCTAACTTCTTTCTTTTTTGATCAGGAATATGGGCATATGTAATGAACCCAAAAAATTTTGAGATGTCCAACTGTTGGCTTGCTACCATTCTATGCTTTATTTGGTTTTTTTAATTTTACATTTTTTTGGATACCGATTTAGCAAATAAACAGCACATAGAATGGCTTCAGCCCAGAAAGTTCTCGGTAAGTGTTTTCCTTTCACGCTGCTTCTTGCCATATCAAGAATCGTATGGTTTTTTATTTCTGCGCTGCTATTTTGTTGTGGTGCATATGAAGATGTCAGTTGATGAACGATTATATGATCTTTGCAAAAAGTTTCAAACAACTTTGACGTGTACTCACGTCCTCTATTAGATCTAAATATCTTTAAATATCGTCCATTTTGTTTTTCTGCGATTGATTTAAACTCTTTAAATTTATCAAGTGCTTTTGATTTTTCTTTAAGAATATACACCCAACTTCTTCTGCTGAAATCATCAATAAAGGTAATATAATACCTATTTCCACCAAGTGATGGTATATTAAATGGTCAATTTATATCTGAGTGAACAATCTACAATGAACTTCTAGCTCTTTATGATTTTTCAGCTTCAAAACTTTGTCTATGTTGTTTCCCTTTGATGCATGCTTCACATAATTGATGATGTTGATTAATTTCTAGAAGTCCCTTTACCATCTTTGCTTTTGATAACAATTGTAGGCCAACAAAACTAAGATGACCAAACTGTTAATGCCATAGCCATGACTCATCTTAATGACATGCACTTCATTACTTCTGACTGAATATTAAGTGTGAAAAGACAATTCTTAGTCATATCAACTTTAGTAATCAATTTTCCACCTTTGTTGATGACCAGAGAGCAATCCTTTAAGTGAATGTTGTACCCTTTTTTTAAGAGCTGACTAGGGTTGATAATATTACGTCTTAACACAGGTACATAATAAACATCATACACACACACACACACACACACACACACACAGATATATCTCTTCTCTCCATTTTTTAAGGTAATCATAATCTTACCTTTACCCTTAACTGGAATTTTTGATGAGTCAATGAAAGTAACTTCTTCTTGGATAGTCTCAACCAAATTTGTAACAACTCCTTTCACCCACATATGTGTTTGCTAGCACTGGTATCAAGATACCAAAAATTTTTCTTGCATTCTTCATTTCCTTTATATGTTAAGAAAATAGCCAATTCAACTTCTTTATCTTCTATTGCTACAAAATAATTTGTTTCCTCCCTCTTAGGGTTGATCTACACTCATAACTAAAATGGTCATACTTATTATAATTATAACATTGCCCTTGTGATTTGTTACCTAACTGTTAAAAACTACCTCTTCTTCAGTTTTGAATTCTTTAACCATGACCATATATTTGATAGCTTTCAGTTGTTCGACCTCTTTCAAAAGAGTTCCTACCATGTCCTTGTCCACTGCATCTACTTCTGTAGGCACCTTTGCAGCTACCTCGATTTCCGCTTCCTAATTGGTAACTGCAGCTAGTTTGATTGCCACCAGTAGATAACTTGCTTTGCAAAGCTTGTTCCAAATCATCAGTTTTTTCATTTTAGATCATTCTCAGCTCACAAGCCTGAAGAGAGCCCATAAGCTCATCAATAGATATTTGTGACAAATCCTTTGATTCTTTAATGGCAGGGACAATATAATCAAATTTTCTTGTCAGTGAACGTAAGAGTTTTTCCATCACTCTCACATCATCAAGAGCTTCTCTATTTCTTTTCACCTCGTTTGCCACCATTTTCAAACAAGTAACATAGTCATTAATTTTTTTCAAAACTCTACATTTTAATATTTCAAATTCAGCTTTAAGAGATTAAAGTTGTACCTTTTTAGATTTTTCGACTCCTTGAAGAGATTTTTTTAGAGTTTCTCATACGTCTTTTGCTGTTTTTGCATAAGATAGTTTTTCAAATGTTGATTTGTCAACTCCTAGAAAGATGAAAATCGGGTTTGACTTCAAACATTCTACATATTTTTTAGAATTAATTCAAAATTTTAGAGTTGATAAATTCCTTTACAATAGGTCTTGGTTTATCTTTAATCTTATTATATAAGCCAGATTTGTTGCCTGAAATATCTATTTTATTTTTTGTATGTTTCCTATATAAGGCAACCAAGTTTAATAATAAAATAACTTAAGTATTACGTATTTCTTAATCTTTATCTTATCTCATCTTATCCATCTTCTCTTTTTTTAAAACTCCAACATGGTATCAGAGCTCCAGTTATTCTTAGCTTGTGATGATTGAGTAGCGAAACCTTTTTTTTTTATAGATAAATATGAGTGTTCAACCCTAGTAATGACATCAAACAATTTCTCTATTCCAATTTCTATTTTTAATAGAGAAAATTATCACTCTTGGGCTATCAAAATTAAGTCTTATTTGCAAGCTGGTAGTTTATGGGAGGTTATTGAAAGTCAGTTTAAGCCTACAACTTTTCCACAAAATCCAACCATAAATCAAATCAAGAAGAATGATGAAGAAATAGCAAAGAAACTAAAAGCTCTATCTTGCCTCCATTCGGCCGTGACGGAAGGAATTTTCATGAGTATAATAGCAAGTGATTCTCCTAAAGAAACATGGGAGAAACTAAAAGAAAAATTTGAGGGCAACACTCGAACTAAGATGATGCAAATTTTGAATCTCAAAAGAGAATTTGAGATGTCAAAAATGAAGAATTCTGAAGGTGTCAAGGAATATGGGAGCAAACTTATGTCCATTGTCAATTAAATCAAGTTACTTGGTGAAGAGTTTCCTACACAAAAGGGTTGTAGACAAGCTTCTTGTGACACTTGCCGAAAGGTACGAGTGAAAAATTTCATCACTTGAAGTTATTAAAGATCTATCAAATATAAAATTTGCAGAAGAGCATTTAGTTGTGGACCAAAGAAGAATAATGAGAGATGGAGAAAATAATGATAAGGTCGATGCAGCATACATGATTAAGAGTTTCTCTTTAAATGATAAAAGTAAAATTCTCCAATGTACAAATCATAAGAAGCCCGACCATGAAGAGAAGGATTGTTGGCACAAAGGAAAACAACAATACTTCAACTGCAAGAGGTTTGAACATTTACAAAAAAGAAACTGTAGATTTCAAAATGAAGAAGAAACAAATGTGACACAAGTGGCACAAGAAGAAACTCTTTTTGTGCTCCAATATTTATAAGTTGATGATAATGCGCATTAACAAATTTGAAGACAAGTGCATTATATTAGGAAAGACGTGCTTCATTCTTGAAATTTGAAATTAAGAGGGAATGTCGAGAATTAATTCAAAATTTGAGTTGTTAAAATTTTTTTAAAATAGGTTTTAATTTATTTTTAATATTATCTTATGAGCTAGATTTGTTAGATGAAATATCTATTTTAATTTTTTTATATTTTTCTTATATAAGGCAACCAAATTTAATAATAAAATAACTCAAGTATTATATATTCCTTAATCTTTATCTTTATCTCATCTTCTATTTTTTTTAAACTCCAACACATATTTCACTGAAGGCCTCCAATAGTTTTGATGTGTGCAATTAGCTGAAAGAAAGCTAATAGCCATAAGAAACCATAGGGTTATATAGAAACAAGCTTAATCCATTGCAAGTTCAGGATTCAGAGATTGGGACCCAAACTCCAAAATAATGGGACCTGGCAGGTTAGGGAATCTGAGTTTTGCCGTACCAATCTGAAGTTTACGTGCTAACCATGAATGAGGGTCCTGCAAACTAGCTAGTTGTTTAACGACATATACTACAGATATTGGTAGAAATTAATGTGAGGAAGAAACAGGGATAGTGGAGATTCAGAAGCGTAGATTTTCAACTTTCTTCCTTTTGTAATAGAGCATTTGCAGTCCGTGTATATCGTTAGCTGTAAACGTGAGGCTACAATTTTTCGGACAAGCAAGTTTTTTTTTATTTTTCTGGGTGCGCTTTAAATCCCTGAATTGACAGCTCCTGCTGGAACTGATACGATAAGGAATTGATGGCTGCAGCGAGTGGTTTCTCGGATTGATGAATTTCAACGGAGGTTCTTCCCGGCTTGTCAGGATTTTGTCCTTCTTATTTGTCCTCAAATTGCTTTTCAGGCTCAGTCCTCATTCCAATGATCATCCCTGAAACGGGTCTCCATGATGACTAGGAACTCTCTTTCATCTGAAGAGCAGACCACACGCATTTGTAGTAGAGAAGCTTAACATTATGTGATCGTTCATGATTATGGGCTTACAATGGTCAACGAGGGACTATTTCGTCCTTTTCTCTCAATTCTCAAATTCAGCACTTGGATAAGTACCCGGGACTCCATAGGATATGTAAAGGAATTACATCAAAATTCTTTCCTTCAACATCAACGAGAACTATCCCTTTTCTAATTGTCTACCTAGATTAGGTTGTTCTTTTTCTTCATTTCGTTCAGGAACCAATCAAAGTTTGAGAAAAGAACCATTTTCCTCTCTAAACCTCTTTGGAAATACAACTTGAAGGCCCAAAAGAAGTTCTCTATGGCACCTATAAGCAGTAAATGCAGAAGAGAAACTAACCGAATATGGACAGTTGAGGAAGACCAGAAACTGGCAGAGGTCGTTAGAATTCATGGTCCAAGGAGGTGGAGAATGGTTGCAGCCAAAGCAGGTACTTGCCATAACTCTCGTTAAATGATTCTGAACAAATTTCGTAGCTGTTGAACGTATAAATTTCAATGTCAAAACTTCAGGTCTGAATAGATGTGGCAATAGTTGCAGATTAAGATGGGTAAATTATCTGAGACCGAACATAAAAAGAGGAAACATTTCAGACCAAGAAGAGGACTTAATACTCAGGCTTCATAAGCTCCTTGGAAACAGGTAACAACTGACACCTTAGGATACCCTTGCCTGCTTTCTTCACTGTCAGGATAATCAATTCCATAATGCCTTTAGGTGGTCTTTGATCGCGGGAAGACTGCCTGGTCGTACAGATAATGAGATCAAGAACTATTGGAATTCTCATTTGAGAAAAAAGATAAAACAGAATGAGAAGCAAAAAATATGCTCAACATCGAAAAAGAATGATTTAGAAAAAGAAAAGGTACATGAAATCAAGATAGCCACAAAGGGAATCGATGAAGGAACCTCCAAAAGAGAGATCGACCCACAATGCAGCTTTGTAGGCAGCGATCAGTTGTATGATTTTTCAGTAGAGGAACCTTTGAACTTAGAGCGGATGAGTAAGTTCTTCGAGTGGGACGAAACCTGGTTTGAGTTTACATGAGTGTTTCAAGCTTTATTCTGTTTTAATGAATGAACTACTTGTAGCTGTGCATCTTTTCCTTCTATAATATTATTGCCAATAAAATCTGGATGTGCAAGATTAGTAGCTGTTACAACTTCCTATATACTTCTCTTTCAATCTTTCAGTTCCCAATCAAAGTTTGTCATTCTGTATAATCTTATACAACAAGATGGTTTTCCCTTTGATGAGTGAAAGAAAACATATTTCTTTTGATGCTTGAAAAATCTTAAGAAATGAAAGTTTAAAGTAAGACGAAAGCAAAGATTTTTAACTTGCCAAATAGAGAATATATTTTATTTTTATTGGTACGGAGTCCAATGGTAGCGATGGAAAAGGAGAAAAGTGAAGAACTGCAGATTCACCATTTCAGCAACAGAATAGTGAATGTGACATAAAAGAGGAAGCTAAGAAGGTTTTGTCTCCAATAATCTACCCATGTCCTGACAAAAAAGTTCTTGCTTTACCTGCTTTCTATGTAAAACTCGTTGACTTTTTTTTCCCCCCTGAACCCACTAAGACGAATGGGAGAACACCACAGCTGCTTTAGATGGAAGTAGATCTATCACCATCTTTTAATTTTGTAGACATTTTTTCTATTTTAACCATGGATAAGGTAATTATATTCAATTAATCTTATCACACAAGATAATCTAATTATTAGTACAACTAACATTTTTCTCCATAAGAGTTCTAGTTTTCACAAAAGATAAATTGTCTAGAGTATCTTCATTTTCAAAAGCTACAACTATAATTGAAAATTATTCACTATTATCTTAGGAAAACTTGGAATATAAGAATAGTTCATTTTCCCAGTTGGGAACTTGTTAATCTTTCTTAACAAAACCATTCACAACGAATACATGAGCCATGTGAAGATAGAACTTATTGTACTATTTTAGACCAATCATAATATAAAAAGAGTTCAATGTTGTTAGTTAAGATTGTTAGTTTATGTCCTACAACTAATCAGTTTGGTTATAGTTTAATGACAATTACTTAAAGACATTCTTTGTCTTGTACATGTTTAGATATATACGATAAAGTTTATGGGAAAAATTATAAATTGCAATTAAAATTATAATAAGATTATAATTTTGAGACTCATAATACATTTATATATTATCTCTAAATTGTTTCTATTCATTGTTATATTAAGACATGTCATTAATATAACGTAAAAAGGCTAGCACATGTTCCTTATAAAGGAATTATTCCATCTCATAGATTAAAATATGAAGATACTTAAACAAACGTATGGGTAATTTTTAGAGAGCAAGTTTACTGAATTGACCTGATATCATAAATCCATTTGAAATATTACTTGTATGTTTATGGAAATTCTCATTATGATGATTGGATAAGTGATCCGTTGACTTGAGTTATCTAAAGTTATCTTGTATAGGAATTTATATGTTTTGATAATACTTATGACTTATTCTAATTATATGTACTGGATGTAAATGAATTATATGGAAATAGTTAAGTGATCAAGATAGGATCCATAAGCCTAAAGTAATTAGGGACAATGTTCTATTGTTCTGGATTAGTATTGATTTGGAAAATCCTTGGCCAAGGTAGAATGATATTTTGTAAATAGTTTACAAATTTCATTAATGAATCAATAGCTAATAGCGGAGAACTAATATGATTGAACTCGAATTAGAGTAGACATTAATTTGATGCTCTATGTCTAATTGGAATATTGTATAGTAAAACGATTAAATTATAAGAAAAAATCATGCAGAGAAAAGCTAGTCAAAACCATTTTAACACTCTTAAATATTTGGGTAATCATGATATATTGATAGACACCAATCTTGATTTATGAATATAAATTATTTAATTAAAGAATTAAAGATAAATTAAAGGAGTTAATTTATCTAATCTTAAATATGATTTAGAGATATAATTTATATCAATTGCCAACATATTTGGGAACCTAATTAATCTCGTGTAATAGGTTGAAAAGAGCAAATATATTTTAATCAAGTTAGACTTGATTGTAAAGTTTGAAAAACTTTACGACAAAATATGAAATATTTAATAAGGATCAATATGAGATATTATATCTTATTTAAGCATAATTGATATTTAATTAGAATTATTTGTAATTCTAGCTAAATTTTATTTGAAATTGAAACTGAAATTCAATTTCAATTTCAACTGTATTACTAAAATATCTAAAACTTATTATAAATAGGCTTAAGCTCTAATGAAACTAGCACTTCTTGTTTAATCCTCTCTATAAGAGTTTCAGAGTTCTCTCAACCTGTTTTGTAGATATTATTAGAGGTCGGACACTTTGTGCCACTATGATAGTTGAGATGGTCCAATTTCGAAAACAATTTTTAGGATATGACTAAAAAATGATCAAGCTTCAGAATAAGGTACGAATTAAGATTCTTGCTTTATTATGATTTAGTTGTTAATTATTGTATAAAATTATTATGATCTTGGTTTTTAGGAAATCTTAATACAAGAAGTTTTGTAATTATGTCCCTGCAGTCGGGATCAGATCTTGTCCCAATTTTTCAATAGTAGTATTAGTGCAAACTTTAATTTTGTAACTTAATTAAATTCATTAATTGTTATTGACAAAATTTTAGAATTGAAATTACAAACCAGAATTTCTAAAATTAGATTAGGTGTGCTTCATGAATAATTTCATAAACCTTAAAATCATATTTAGATATGATTTTTAAAATGAAAAGTTTGTAATCTTATATTCAATTTAGAATTGAAAAGTTTATAGCCTAAGCCTTCAAGTCGTAGCCACGTTTTAGTTATATATGGGTTTATAAATCCCACTTTAACTACAATTAAGATAGGAAATAAAGTCTCAATAATCCTTACGGATTATTGCGGAAGTTTCTCTACATGGTTTGGTTTATGTGGATTAGAAATTGTTTTGTTGTTGTGCGATTAGAGTTGTTGGTAATTGTTTTGAAGAGAGATGCTTGAGTTAATAAGATGTATAGTGTAACATCCCAACATATACCCTGGAAGTATTATAGCATGTTGATCGCGGCTTATCGCTCAATATTAAAATTGATTCTTGGAAACCGGTCAAATAAAATTTATACCAAGAATTGCAACACAGGGTGCAACCTCGG
>JANZLX010000212.1:14321639-14333204 GCA_025531955.1 Erythroxylum orinocense
GAAAAACTTGTCTCGAGCAACCTAGATAACGGGTAAAGAACAAACCAAGAAAGTTGTTTAGGATCAAAATCACGCCACAATTTGATTCAGTTAATAAATGATGTTTAATTCCTAAGTTGATGAGAACAACAGGGGTTTCTCCTCTCACTATGGTCGGCGGCACACAAGAAATAATATGATCCAAAGTTATCTTTCCCTAACCCTAAAGAGGGTATTTATACCTAGGTCAAATAATAAATGGCTTAGGCTAAATAATACATGGAAGCTCAAAATAAATATAACTTAAAACAAGTCCAAAATAAAATGCTCATAGGCTAGTCCAACGTGTTCCCAAGTCTAATTATAGGCATGTCTCTCCTCTTGGGCTTAAGTGATGATGCGCAACCTAATACAATGGTATTTAAGTCCCAAGTGAGTCCAATCTAAGGATTTGACATAAATGAATTGATTTGGGTTGTGATTCAAATAGTTGTCCTCCAATAGGCCTGGTGCACTCCATCCTCTCCACAAATTGACCCACATGTGCATAAAGAGCCTCTTTGAGTCTCTCGGTCCTAACTGTGGACACAAGTCCAACTGGAATGACAAGCTAGCCCCTGTCACGCACGCCATCTCCATGGTGATCCTTACTCCTGCTCACATCATATATAGAGCACTTAGAAAGGGAAAGAGGACCTAGTTTACAAATTGACAAAGAGTCTTTATACACTCAGACAAGCATCAACAAGTTTACTGGTGGTAACTTTATTATCTTGATGCTGTATGTTAATGATATGTTGATAATGGGATAAGACGTTAACATGATTCATAGGTTAAGAGAAGACTTGTTCGAGTCCTTTGATATAAAAGATTTGGGTCCTATTGGTCGGGTCGGCTGTGTTAGGCCCAGTTGCGCCCGCGGCCCATCAGGAGTTAGTCTCCCATGCAAACACAATGATCTACGTAAAGACCTAAACTTAGCGTCCACGGCATATATAAGGTACTATTCTACCATGATACAGGTACGAGATATACAACCCTAGTTTTTCCTCTGTTCTCTGCAACCAATTCTCTCTTAAAAAGACTAACTTGAGCGTCGGAGGGGTCTTCCGGAAATCAACCCCCGGCGCGCCTGTACTTGTTTTGCAGGTATTCAGCAGCTAAGTCATACCAAGACATGGATCCGAATAGCAACGTTCAACCTCCTCAGAATCTGGCTGAACCAGTTGGGTGAACGACAGGTAACTACAAACCCATCTGTTGCATCGTAAGGGCCGTGACAGCAACGACGTCAGGATTGGCCACTGCTACTTGACTGATCTGTGTGTTTCTGGACGTGGTGCCCTGATGTCGGGTCCCACGGTAGGCGCCAACTGGTTCAGCCAGATTCTGAGGAGGTTGAGCGTTGCTATTCGGATCCATGTCTTGGTATGACTTAGCTGCTGAATACTTGCAAAACAAGTAAAGGCATGCCAGGGGTTGATTCCCGGAAGGCCCCTCCGACGCTCAAGTTAGTCTTTTTAAGAGAGAATTAGTCGCAAAGAACAGAGGAAAAACTAGGATTGTATATCTCGTACCTGTATCATGGTAGAATAGTACCTTATATATGCCGTGGACGCTAGGTTTAGGTCTTTACATAGATCATTGTGTTTGCATGGGAGACTAACTTCTGATGGGCTGCGGGCGTGTAGAGTTGGGCCTGGGCCTAGCGCAGCCGACTCGCAGCCGACTCGACCACCTATAAAACGGATTTTTAGGCATGGAAATTGTTTTTGGCTGGAAGGTAGAAAATTTGTAGTAATCACAAGAAAAGTATATTGAATGGTGCTTGAATGGCTTAATATGAAGCATGTTAAGTCAATTAGCACACTATTAGCAGTTTATTTCAAGTTGAGTAAGTGAGCTTGTCCTACCATCCAAAAGGAGAAACCAATATGTCCACTATTCTAGTAGTGGACATATTAATTTTCAAAAATATGTCCACTATTCTGTGTTCCTTTGTTGTTGGTTCTTTGATTTATTTCATGGTGTGAACAAGGTCAGATATTGCACAAGTTGTTGAATTAGTGAGTAGATATTTAACTAATCTAAGAAAGGTTCACTAGGAAGCAATAAAGTGGATCTTTATATACTTTTAGGGTACTTAAAGATGGAGTTTGTACTTTGTTGATGGTGAGCCAATTCTAGGAACATACACATATGTGGACATAGTTGGTGATCTCGATAACAGGAAGTCCACATCAGGTTACTTATTCAAATTTGCAGGGCATTCATTGCTTCATAATCTAAGTTACAAAACTGTGTAGCCTTATCTACAACTGAGGTAAAGTATGTTAAAACTATGGAAGCAGGAAACGAGTTGCTTTGGTTGAAGTGATTCCTTCAAGAATTGGATGTGAAACAAGAAAAATACATGGTATTTTATAACAATCAAAGTGCCATAGATTTGAGCAAGAAGTTTATGTATCATTCCCGAACCAAGTATATTGATGTAAGGTATCAATAGTTGCGATCAGTGGTTAAGGAGCAATTAATGAAATTGAAGAAGATTCACATGAACAAGAATAGAGCTTATATATTGACGAAGGAAGTTCCTAGGAGTAACCTTGAGCTTTGTGGCAAGCTCGCCAAGATGGCTTTCAAATGATTGATGGGGGATTTTATTTTTCGTCCGAAATAGGTTAGTGAGGGAGATCATTGTGGGTGGTACGCCTATTTTAGAAAAACTTTTTTGACCTATACAACAACGTTTGAACTTTGGGAGTCTTAGTTACCTTTATAGATCGAAAGGAACGAATATCAGGCAAAGTTGAGACAGAAAATTGATGAATTGAAGTTGTTTTTAGAAGATAGGCCCATTTTAAGGTTGATTACACACTTTTTGGGGTTAAACACGCCCATGTCGTTGGTGGAAATGGTCATGTGTATGACGATGTCTTCTTCTGTAACCATGCATGAGTTGAAGAATCAATTTCACCTATATAGAGGTCAGATATGCTCGTATGGTGCTGGAAACAATCGTGTATCTCTGCGACTGTTGAGTATTGAAGTGAGTTTAAGGGATACATTCATCAAACATGCCTAGTTTAAAGCTTGAATTCTTGTTAGTATGATATTTTATTAATGAATTTACTTATAGGTTTAGTCTAAAGTTTTTTCATTCTACATTAAAAAAAATTTCACTTAAATTTTGAGTTTTATTTTTTAATCATCTATATTGATTGAGTTGATTATTTATTAAGAGTGAGTTGTTTGAAATTAATTGATTATTCTTGTTAGTCTCGTGAGTATTATTATTTTGAACCAACCACATTGATCAACCGTGTCACTAGAACAACTTGAAATGCTGGGACCTATGCGTGTTTAAACGGAGGCTTGTTTAGCTATGCCGAATTTGGCGTGCCACGTACCCTTTTGGAGTTCAAGAAAACAAAAAACCAATCCTCAAATTAAACGCCGTCAGAGAAAGATATTCTCTAAAGGATGCTTCCCTGTTCAGTTCTCCAAATGATTCCGTTTTCCCTTCGGAAAAGCATGCACTTCATTGATTTTAAGTTTCTTCTTTCACGTAAAGTGATAAAGATACTGGCTGGAGTGACACAACTTGGGTGAAATGAAGCAATAATAGTTGAAATATTGTAATATTTTGTCAAGTCCTGTTTAAATATTTCAAGTACGCACTGTTGCCAAACCAAAATGGAGATGAACCTCTCAATGTGTGGGAAAATGATATACGTGCTTTGGTATTTTGTAGAGCTGAGCCCACAAAGCAACAGTTTGGGCCCCCATTTGACTATCTGTGGCCTAAAGCGCTCCAAAAGCGATGATGTTGACGACTCAGCAAATTTCAAGCATAAACTACATTGAAACATGCCAGCTATCTAAATTGCAATTGAATTTGGTGAAATTCGAATACTAAACTTTATTCCAAAGACTTAAAGCTGAACAAGTTTAAAACTTAATACGAAACCTTATTATTAGTTAAAAATTCAATTTTGACATTTGGGACTTGTGGAAAGCCGACAAACTTTGGTAGGTCACATATGTGGTGGAACTTGGAAGCCCGATTAAAGGCTTGAAACGAAGTCCAAGTGAAGATGGGTTAGAGGAAGCAGCATCTCCGCCGTTGAAAAAGGCCTCGAGATCCCAAAACAGACACAGAAATTAATGTGTGAGGGACAACAGGACAGTGTAGTGTACTGTCACTGATGATTCACGTGCACCTTATTCTATTATTACAATATACGTCCAAAACCACGTCTCTTAATGCCTCTGCAGCTCCTACTGTCGCTCAAAACTCACACACGTGTCTCTCTGTTCTCATGTTCGTACTCTATCCCCACACCTTCCTGACTATTGCTCTTGTTTTGCCTTTTCTTTGTTCAACTCAAATTAGGTTTATAGAATTGAAGACGGCGAAGAAGACAATACTACACAATTTTATTTTTAGGTGCTGTTCAATAATATAAATTTTTTGTTCTCATCACTTCACATCCAATGCTGTGTCCATTATATATTTTTAGAAAAGAAAAAAAAAAGGCATCTGGCAATGGCATTTGTACGATGCTATAATTACTGAGAAAATTTGGCATCTTAATTACTTCCCTGTTACTAAAACATATCTTTCCTGATTAAAAGAAAAGGAATGATAAGATCATGATTATAGGTTGTAGGAATCTATTATTAATTAGCTTAAGAAAAACCTAACAAGATAAGATGAAGCATAGCATATTTGCTTCCATGTAAGACGTTTCCGTCTCCTTCTTACACCAACTTATACTGTCTGGCTCTCAGCTCTAATCTAAAATCAAACTTCCTCCAAACTGCACCGCCATAGCTACTTCTGTCGGCTCTCTCTCTCACTAAATCTATCTGTTCATGTAGGATATGCAGCCAAATTATGGTGTACTTGGCAACCACCATTACCGCCATCACCACCCAATCATGGAGGTTGGTGGTAGTTGCCCATCATCAGATTACCCCATTTTGAATTCTCAAAACCTAAGCCTGCACCATCCCTATCAACAGAGAGAAACCCACCAAAATTTTTCGCCAGAAACACCACAACAGCGGTCCTCCGTTGCCGCATCCCATCAGTTGCTTCACCACCAACAACAGTTCCCCCCATTTCAACAGCTCGAGGAGAGGCTGGACCGAGAAATATCGCAGCAACAATCCCAAGTTTCGTCTTTCCCATCCTTCTTCGGCGTGAATTTCAAGTTGGGTCTCAATGAAAACAGTGGCAGTACTCATCAAGATGGTGCTTTGAATCAAGGGGGAGCAGCTACTTTGCTTAATGGGGATGATTCCAATCTCTCCAATTCGTTGGTAATGCCTCAGTGTTGGAATTCCAATGTAGATTCTGCTGCCGCAATCAAGGAGCCATTTTGGTAACAGCTAGATGATAAAGTTATCACCTTTATTAATGATTCGCTAGCATTTTGATTTTCTAGCTCTGTGGGCATTCATGTCATCTACCTGTTTGTTTAAATGTTGCAGGAAACTGCTCAACAGAAGTAACAGCGAGAAAGAAGCTCAGGGAAGCGACAACAAGTACTACAATCTTATAAGTGCAAAGCACGTCGATGGAAGTCGTGAAAATTGCAAGAATTCGGACGGTAAATTTGGGCTCTTTGGCGAGCTTGAAGCAATATGTAGCATTGCGAAGACTGTTGACACTAATCAGACAGGCTCCGGATTTGCACCGACAGGAGAAAATTCACCGACCAATAAATGTCTTTTCGTACCATTTGGTACCACAGAGAATGAGAATATTGGTGCAATGAACAATGTAGTTGGAGTTGACCATGGGTCAGAGAACTCTATTGGGGAGGAAGTTTTGTTGAGGAAGAGACTAAAGAGGAAGAGAAAGAGGAAACTGAAGGAGAAGTTGAATTCAATGGTTGGGTTCTTCCAGAACTTGGTGAAGGAACTAGTGAACCATCAAGAGAAGTTGCACAGGGAGTTCTTAGAAGCAATTGAGAGAATGGATAGAGAGAGGACACAGAAAGAAGAAAAGTGGAGGCGTCAAGAAGCTGAAGAGTTCAACAGGGAAGTCATTGCTAGAGCTCGTGAACAAGCTCAAGCTTCAGATAGAGAAATTCAATTACTTTCTTATGTAGGGAAAATTACAGGCCAGAGCATCGATCTTCCTGCTAGAAGGACGCCATTGGTCCTCCAAGCAGAAGCTGCTATCGATGAATTGACAACCAATGAATCCGCTAACCATAAGAGGTGGCCTAAAGCTGAAGTTGAGGCTTTGATCCAGGTAAGAAGTAGCATAGAGACAAAATTTCAGGAAACTGGCTTAAAGGGGCCTCTTTGGGAAGAAGTAAGTCATTTAATGGGTTCAATGGGGTACGAAAGGAGTGCCAAGAGGTGCAAAGAGAAGTGGGAGAATATCAACAAGTACTTTAGGAAAGCCAAAGAAAGTACTAAGAAGAGGTCTCAGCAGTCCAAAACTTGTTCATATTTCAGTCAACTTGATGAGCTTTACTCGAGAACACACATTAACCGCTCTGCTGATAACATCATGTCTGGCGTTGGACCACTGTCTATGAATGAGGCTGGGATCGAAAATAAAGACATTCCAGAGCTTTTAGAAGCTTTTACTGTTCGGAGAGGTCTAACAACTGCAACAAAATCCAACGTGGAATCTGATGAGATGGGCTCCGACAGATTACAATTTGACGACTCGGTGGACTGTAGAGTAGAATTTCAAGAAGGAAGTGGTTAACAAGGGAAAGACCACATTGATGAACTAGACAAAAATTGTCGAGAAGCTATAACATGATGACAATGACGATCGAGGACTGAGGTTACAAAAATGTAGAACCACATATTAGACTACCATATCAGGTGATTCTTTTGGCGACTTTACAAGGTTTCAAAGCGAAAGACAATACTTTTATGCTCTTTGGCTCATTCGGGCTCTTAGTTTTTGCTGGAACTTAGTAATTACATGATCCAAGACTATTCGGCTTTAGTTTTTTTGATCGTATTAAAAACAGAAGACTAAAAAAGTTGGACCTTGTTGAGTTATGATTTGCATATATAGTTGCTAATGTGAAATAAAATCTTCGTCACTATTCCATTGGAGATTCAACAGTAAGAATGTTTTTCTTTTCATTTTCTTCCTTAAGTCTAATTTCTCAATTGATTTTTACGCTTTCTTAAGTTCTTTCTTGTTTCTCAATTGGACCTTAGCATTGAATGCTTGGTAAATAACCTTTTTATTTGTACATCAAAGAACCTAAATATATAAAGTTGTGAAGTCCAAACTCTGGTGGCTTCTTTAATATTAATTTGGAATAACCTAACCTGTTTCATCTCTTCTTCGATTGTTCATTTGCAAGTGTGAAGGACATATGGGCTGAAAGTCCGTCGTCGGCTTTTAAAACCGTAACTTTTATGCATAAAGGGGTTGGGGTCAGAGTAAGACCTTAATGGGTGAGAGATTTGTCTGATTTGTGACGTAAAAAGTGGAGAAGAGAGAACACCTTCTTGGTGGAGTGGTTTGGGTCATAGAAACATGGCAAGATGATAATGTTGATTAGAAATGCAGTCAATCTAGATCCGAATACATGTTATTCCATTTTAACTGGACTAATTCAAGAAACAAAAGTAGGTTCATATTAGTTGGTTTGGAGGAAGCTGTCGTCTACAATCCAATCCTGGAGCAATATGTCTTCCTCGGACAACGTCAAACTTTCGTCCAAAGTTGTCCATTCCTTCGTAACACCAGTACCTTCTTCATCTGCTCCATCGTCAAGCTGACAATTCCTGAAAAATTCTGAATCAGAAATTTCAGATGAAGAAAAATTCTCGATGCAGAAGTCCGACCTCGATCTTTGTGAATCACATTCCTTGGATGTGTCTGGAAAAATAGAGCTACCAGCTCTCAATCCCACATCCTCTAAATCATCTGTTGCCGTGTGACAGCTCAAATTCTGATTTACAAGTGCTTCCTTGGTTGGAATCATAGTTGAATGGCGCATGATTTCTGTTCCTAAGGGGGTTTGATCAGACACTTGGATTTGATTACTCTTTTTCTTTTCATGGCTACTTTGTTTCGATTGTTTGCCATAAAGTTTCTTCACCAGGATTGTGTTCCAGTAATTCTTGATTTCGTTGTCTGTTCTCCCAGGAAGTCTTCGAGCAATTAAAGACCATCTACAGTAACAAAAAACAATAAACACAAGCGTACATTTTTATAATCTGATGATAGAGACAGTGATGAGGAAAAGCGCACTTGTTGCCTAAAAGCTTGTGGAGACGAATGATGAGATCCTCTTCATCATCTGAAATGTTACCTCTCTTGATATCAGGTCTAAGGTAATTCAACCACCTCAGTCTGCAGCTCTTTCCACATCTCTTCAGACCTTCAACACTTGTATTAATTCTAGTGAGCATCTTGTGGTAAGATACTAAAGAACTACTATACTAGCAACCACTTACCAGTTTGCCTGGGAACGTTTCTCCATTTCCCTTCGCCATGAATTTTGACATATTCAGTGAGAATTTGGTCCTCGAGAGCAGCCCAAGCCCCTCTAGTTATTCCTTCCTTGGAGCAACAAGGAGTTCTACCCATTTTGACGCTGTGAATTGAGACTCTCTCTCTCTATCTTCCACAAGAATAGCGACTTGTCCTCTTTGTCTTAAAGAGTTAAATATATATATACGTGAAAAGAAATGAAGTCGTCTTGCTCCTGCAAGTGGAAAATGAGCATTGCCAGTTAAGATTCAGCCTGCGTACAAAAAGTATACGGCATTAATCACTTGTTGGTTGAAGACTCCTTTCAGGGGACAAACTTCCCCCAATTTGTTAAATATATACGTATTTGGCGTGCAAGTAATTAATAGATATCCATTATTTAGGAACCAGATGACTGTTGGTGCCTAATAATTTAATCTGTAGTCCAAAGTGTAAGGTTCCTGGTTCCATGTCAGTTTCCAATCTCATTGATTATAGCTGTGATTGTGAATGATCACACAGAGAGTTTGGACTTTGGAGTATACGTGGCGTAAGAGAGTTTGACTGAGATCTTGTGCCAGCGAGCAGTGCACATTATTATATAAACCGGCATGATTCAAGCCCCGTACTGATCTTGAATTTGTATTTTGAAGTTTATAAAAGGAAAGAAAATTGTCGATTATTATTTTGTATAAGTCAAAAGAATAAGTTAAGTTTACTTAATAATTTAATTTAATTTTTTGTAATGAATTAAATTTAATAAACTAATTAACTTTAAAATATCTTCAAATATATTTTTTTGATTTAATAATGCAGATATATTTAAATTAATTATTTATTTTATTAATAAATATTACATAAAAGTTTAAAATAAATTTATTTAATTAAAAACAGAAATACATGCAGAGAATTAATTGTTTCCTTTGCATTTTGTTCAAAGGTCTAGGTCCGTCTAACGGAAGGATGGATGAATTTAAATATTTTGTCTTTATTACTTTATGATGCAATATGCAGTTCATCTCTTTGTTTTTCTTTTCCTTGAAACAAGATCTTTACAAGGAGCACGCATTCCGATTGAACAGATTTGCTTGCAATATAGGAAATTTAAGGGACCTGATCACTTAGCACGTGTTCATACAGTTGTAATGAGGGTGAATTATTGGTTGGGAGTCCGGTCCATAGGTTGACATTCATTAGTAATGTGATGTGACCACGTAAAAAGATTTTTTTAAATATGAGTTTTTCCAAGGGAATCTACTTTTCGTATGCCTTTTTTCTCCGTGGGGTTAGGTTTAATAGGGTTTGGTTTTTAGTTCTTTGTGCAAAAGGAAGATCATGGGCTGTCCGTTTCACGAAAAACTCACAAACAGTAGTTAGGGAGGGGAGGGTCTTAATCTAAGTCAAAGATGCGGAACTTTCCTTGCCATATACTCCATGTTTGATTTCCCAAAGAGGAAAGTAGCGTTTACATAAATACTACGATAATTACAAATGGATATAACATAAGCAAACGAACAGTCTCTTTTATCAAGAATACGACTTTATGAACTGAAACAAAAAAAAAGGCACTTATATTTTTTATAATTTGAAATTTTCGATGACTATTTCGTTTGTCTATTAAAACCGAATCACCAACCGCAATTTAGGTTCGTACTCAACACTCACATGTAACCAATTACTGTTCGATGTAAAATAAAAAGTATAAAAAACTGAAAATCAAGTTCATAATTAATAACATTAATTAATTTGGCATTAACAAGTTAATATTAACTTATATTAAAAAGATTCTACTTACCTGATGTTAATTTTATGGTTAATAATGAACTAATTTTATGAAAACAATAACAAAAACTAGTAAAAATCTCCGATAGTACGCAGCCTTTTCAAATAACTCACATGAAAATAATGAAATAATTTTATTATAAATCGAAATTAGAATATTTTATTACTACTTTTAATAATTTTATTTTGTATTATATTATAAAATTAAGTAAATATAACGGATCTCAATGTTTTATAAGAATATTTTCTAACACTGCATGTAGTAATTGATGAACTGAAATGACTCATACGCACTCAATCTCCTGAGAAAAGACTGCAAAGTCAAACAATAGAGGAGAAAAAGCTTCGAATGATGCATTTTATTTAGTATAACTTAATGCCTTTACATACCATCGATCTAAGTATCTGATCACGTTTCTCTCTTCATGAGCTAAAATTAAGCACTAACTCACAATTTCTAAAGATTAAGATCAATAAAAGACTAGTTGACAAAAAAGTGTGGATAATGAATCAATAATTTAAATAACAATTGAACAACAATATGTTAATGATGCCCAATACTCAATCAAAAGGCAGCCCACTAGCTGGTGGCAAACATTTTCAAACTTGTCACCACCCAAGCCTTTTGTAAACAAATCTATAGCTTGGCTGTCTATGTTGACATGTTCCAACTCAATTTCTTCTTACAAGACTTTCTTTCTGATAAAATGCTAACGTAACTCCACATGATTAGTTTTTGCATGACAAAGGAGGCATTTGGCGAACAGTTTACCAATTGTTTTTTAGTTTATTAACAAAAAGTTAACTTTTTGATTATCTTATAAAATTATTGATGTATTTGGTGAATGACTTATTAGTTAGCTTATTTAATCAATAAACTTATTTCCAAAAGCTCCATAAGAGTTAGCTGATTGCCTAATAATAATATTGTCCTCTACTTTACTCTCTAGTTTTGCTCTGTGTGTCTTCAAAGTTGGCCTTTTTTATCGTACAATTATGTCACGAAGTGTAAAAAAATATAATAAAGGGCTTAATTAAACTTTTTAATTTTTATTTAATTTTATAATATTAGTTTACATTTAAAAATACCATAATATTAAGTTTTTGAACATAAAGAATCACATCAAATTAATATTTTTAGTATATAACTACTATATATCGTATTTGTGTCATATTATAATTATAGATATTTTAATTTATTAGATAATAAAATTTATACATATTATATGAAAAATACTAATATGATGTAACTCGTTGCATCATTCATATTAATAGAGAATTTAACGTTGGATTATTATTATTATTATTATTATTATTATTATTATTATTAT
>JANZLX010000212.1:14373486-14384841 GCA_025531955.1 Erythroxylum orinocense
ATACCCTTGAACAGGACACATCCCAGTTCTTTAACTTCAATTTTCAAGCAAGCGATGGGTCAGAACTTCAAGTGGACTACGATGAGTACAACCAGGATTTGGGCATCCCTGTTCATTCCACAACGTTGGAAGAGCCAATGTTTAAGGAGTGGAACACAGGTACTATCTTAGGGGGCAATGCCACTTTGGACCTGGAGGCTATAACATCTTTGCTAGATTCTGAAGAATGGCCATAAATGCAAATTAGTAGTTAAGCGTGTTCTAAGATCTTTTCTAATAACGAGAATATAAGATCGTTTGAATTGGTTTTGCACTTACTAGTGATAGGGGTGTGTTAGACAAATTATGCTGTTAATAATGTATCAGTGTGCTACTAGAAAAAATGTTTCCAAGAATGAGTTGGTATTAATGGTTTGAAAAACTTGCACGTTATGAAATGAACATTTCATTGAATGTTTTCTTCTTACAAAAAATAATGCACGGGTCACTCTCTGATGATGTCATTTGATGCTCCCAATTTGTCATTTGCACGTTTGAGAGCTAAGCTAATAGAGCAATTAGTGGACAAGGTCCTTGTCATTTGTCACAATGGCTGCTACAAAAACAACGGTGGCATGGCATCCACTCGAAAATAGCAATATTCAATTTTAAGTTTTGAGTCAAAAGTTACAAATAAGAGTGTCAATTTTAGCCTGACTTATTCGATCAGGCTCAATTTTCGTTCAAGTTGATCGAATCACGGGCAGGTCAGGGGCTAAAATAGTTCAACTCAATTGAGCCACAAGTTGAGGTTAGGTCGAATACGGGCCAGCCAGCGGTCAGATCAGCAAGACAAAATGGATATCGTTTTGTAAATGGCGAGCTAGGCCTAGCATCTAGCCTAAGGTCAAGCAATTGGGCCACGAGTTGACGTTAAGTCGAATACGAGCCAGCCAGCGGCCAGATCAGCAAGACAAATTCGATATCGTTTTGTAAATAACGAGCTGGGCCTACCATCTAGCCTAAGGTCAAGCAAGGTCGAGTTAGGAGCGGCACTCACCTAGACAGACCCATTAATATCCCTAATTAGTGGACAATGATCTAGCGTTTTCAACATTTAACAAAGCAACGGTATGCAGTCTAAATTAATAGAATGATGTATGTTCTAGAAATGAGTCTAATTCAACGATAAAATTACATCCACAACTTTTTAATCACTTAAATTGTACTGTTAAAACTGGACCTCCACATCGTTGTTATGCTCTGGTGGTATCCCAAGAAGCTTAATTAGTAACAACAATGCAACTAGCCAGCTTTTGTGTTATGTTATATATTTCACAAAACAATCAGAAAATCTCTTTACGAGGATGGCACCAAAAAGATCACTACAAATTATTTGTAATCTTAGGTGTTGGGTACGTAGGTCCTAGGCTGCTTTCTTTGCCAATTGTGTGATCCAAAGCAAAGCAAAGCAAAAGGAAAAGGCTGAAGATTTTCTCGCTCTTACTTCAAGGAACGTGCAAAAGAAGTATAAACAAAAAAATGGTCTACCATAGCATAGAGGTGCAAAAACCTAAAAGAGCTCACGTGCATCAACTTAGTGTCATATTTCTTAAATTAATCTTTTTTTATTGGCATGTTTAAACTAAATTCACTGCCTTTATATTAGAAGATTTTTAGTCCATTTTATTCTATTTTTATCATGTTTTGTAAATTTCAATCGTTCACTTATGTGGATCCTATATAAATAGACGGCTGAGATTTATGGGACAGGATAAAATGGACAAAGGATTTGCCCTCAAAAAAAAATAAGTGAATCTTATATAAATAAACGGCTGAAATTTATGGGACTGGGTAAAATAGACAAAGAATCTGCCCTCAAAAAAAGATAATCTTCCATGAAACTTTTTCTCACAATCTAAAAACGATTGTTCACTACGTTGGAAGAAAAAGGGTAATTAATCATCAACGTGGATATAGTTGAGCATTTGAAAGCCATCGAGCATTTGAAAGCTATGGCTAGCTCTGACTTTTTTGTCTTGGTGAACACGGCAGACATGTTGAAAATAATGCAGCATTCGATCAATGTATTTCGATTTTTGAGCAAAACTGATCATGAACTGACGAGAGGGTGGTGGGAAAGAATAGTTTTGTATTTCAGTTTACGTACAAATCATGGTGATCATATTCAAAAGCTGACTTTAGAGCCTGAATTAAGGCTCTTCATGGTAGATTGTTTGCTTGTTAATTAATCAGCTTCTGTTTTGATTTAATCGATATCACACTTACTTATATGTTAATTAGCTTACTCCAACCACTGCGTCAGGCTCTTCAAGATATATAGATTGTTTGCTTGTTAATTAATCAGCTTCTGTTTTGATTTAATCGCACCTACTTATATGTTAATATTAGCTTACTCCAAACTCTTGCCGCAGAAAGAAATATAACAGCAACGCACTACCTACATATCATTTTTATAGATACTGCTTAACTTAGGATTGCCGCTGTTCATCATTACTTGACTTTTAGTCCAAGTAATCATATTATTAATGACCACTACCTATAGGTACATTTTCCATATGGCACTCTCATTTTTCAAACATTTTATACTAGTAAGAGTAAGGTTCGTATTACTAAACCTATCTAGACTCCGTGCCTCGGCAGAATTTCTATTAGTTGTTGTTAAATTTAGCATAGAAATAAAAGTTTCTCCCTTATTTGTTAAGGTTAAAACCTTAGAAGTTTTAGTGAATATTATATCAGTTATATATATTTTTTAATGTACTAAAAAGAAAAAGACATTGTCTTTATTTCATTCTTGGTCGTTTTAATTTATGTATTTATGCAACAGTCAACCTATAGGCTATAAAGAAAACACTTACTAAAAAGAGAAACATGGAGGGATCTAATTTCAAAGAGAGGTAATACGCTACGCAAAGGATCTTAATTAATTAATAACTTGGTTGGATTGATAATTGCCCAATCGCTAATGTCATTAAAGAATTGGCTAATTAGATCTGACCAGTGACCATTTATATGAAGTAGGGTGGTCAACTTAAAAACCTAACTATGGGACCATAACCGAGATTTTCGTAAAGGCTACTTATAATAACGTTGAAACTTTGTGTTCAGATGAACAAACCTAAATCTCCATCATTATGTTACCATTTCGTGAGATTAAACAATACTTGTCAATCCTTAATTAAAAGCGAATGATATTAAAGTAGTTTTAAGGTATGTTTCTAAGAATTAATATCAAACTTAACCCAATTTGCTTACGTTTAGAAATGAGTTAACAAGTTCACAGTAATTAGCAATTTATGTTTAGACATGGATCGAGTCCATAGTGGTTAGCAATTTATGATTTATTGTTGAAGAAATGGGTTTAGCAAGATTCAAAACTTGACCACTTTGAGGAGGTGGTGAAAATTGCCAAATTCTCATGGGTACAAGAAGATGGTTATATTATCTCTTTATTGAAATTGAAGTAGGTTTAGATTATTTCCCATTTCCTTCTTCTCCAAGCTTGAAACAACTGCACCATTTTGTTGACCAACAGATGTGTGACCGACAAAACAAGGCTTCTAGCAAGGGAAATTGATATCCTCCTGCCAGGAAAGTTGCTGCAAACCCCAACACGCATGCTACCTTACAAAGTTTTTATTCTAAGGAAAGACTAAGAAAGAATCATAATTACTACGAACTCAGTTCTAACTGATTGCATATTATCAGTTTCCATCGTACAATTACTACTCCAAATCCATTCCCATTAATTTTAGTTCCAGTTTTTGGTTCCAGAAGGAGCTTTTCGTATGATTGCGTAAACAAAAACGATACAAGTAGAATGTGAATTCAGCTTCAGTCCAGCTTTGGTTTGTGAGGTGGAAGAGGGAGGAGAAACAACTGATTATTGGTGAAATGAAAAGGCTTCACATTTGGAACAAATATGATAGGTCCCGTGATCACATCCTCAATGAACAGATTGCATATTAATTGAAATAAGATCCGTACAGTAAGAAGAATTAAAGAGTCTCCTATTCTCTCCCGAAAGAAATATCAGTACAAACTTCTCTGCCCTCTTTTCTAACAGAGAGCTCCTATTTGTTCTCATCTTTCTCCCTCTCAAGGTGTAACAAACTTGTAACAACCCTATATTCTATTTTCCAGGCCTAAGTAACTACCCAGAACCACCTGGCATCAACTTTTCTTTCTTGCTCTTTTGTCTAGTATAGGTAACCTTAATTGGGGGTCTAACAAAATAACATTAAAGTCTTCGTTATTTGTTATTAAGGACATCATGACAAATTGGGTAGTTAGCAGCAGTTTTCATTCCATTGCATTTGTGTTCAGGTTTCTTGGTTTTAAACAATGATGATTGCGGTTGTCTTCTGCAAATTGTGTTGTACGCATAATGAGTTGCAGTCATCGGACCGTCAATTCTTTCCAAAACATCCCCAGAATAACGTATATGATGTTTAGAGAATACTGCTGATACTTTAAAACCTTGGCCAGGTTAAAATCAAATACTGCATCCTTGCGGAATTTCTGAAAACACAAAAGCCAGAATATATATACCTTACTTTCTAATGTTTTATTAACTTCCATGAAACTAATTCAAAGGTACAGTTGGTAATAATGCAGAACAAGGTACATGATGGAAAAGTAGAAACAGAAAAGGTTTAAGCAAGCATTATAACAGGGCCTCAATATGCGAACCAATATTCTCCAGGGACTTGGTCTCCGGGTATGAAGCAGTTCAGAAAGTTGAGCCATTGAAGCCAAAGAAAGACCGCTGCTTGGAAAATGTGAAACATATAGGAAAATGAGCTCAGCATGTAGATGATAATGAAAAAGTTGGTAATAGAGTATTGTTTGCCTCAGCGTTAACCAGACAGTTCTCATGATAATTATAGGTCATACAAATTTACGATTCTATTATCCCAAGACAATAAAAAGATGCACTTGCTTGCTGTAATATCTAGCAACAGGCAGCCATTCGTTCTCACACCACCAAAATTTAAACCAAAATATTCTTATCAAATGTAACATTTGAAACCATTGTCGAGTGCTAGTCTTTAATTTTCATGACTACGCTACGTCAAAGTCCACTATTGCATAAGGAATTTTCTTCTTCCCAGGCCCTTCACTCCTAGAAGCTCATTGGAAAAATTCAGTTCCAATCAATTACACTGCTCTTTCAAATACCAACAAAGGGAGGGCACGTTCATTTTATCTGCTTCATTCCGAGTAAAATGTGTGCTTGAACATTTTTCATAATAGGAACAAGCACCCAAGCCAAAAAAATCATAACAGAGTACCTCAACATCATAGAATTTGATGTAAAACCGGGAGCTCTCTACAGACAGCTTCGTTTGAAGAATCTCTGCAATGGTGGAGCTCAATTTCCCATTAACACTTGGCCCAAGCCCTCCAATGGAGATCAACTCTCCATATGCAGCTGGTGTTTCCATGCCCGCAAATGAAATGGGCACTCCTCCGTTCAGCAAAATCATGACATACTGTTCCAAGACAAGCAAAGTTGTTGAATGACATTATGAGCATGAAGTGCACAACAACTCCAAAACCACGTAATCAAGTTCTAAAAGGCATAGCATATCCTTTCTAATAACCACACCACCACTAACTCATTACATGGATAAGCTATGAAATATGAACCTAAAACGAAACCTCAGATTCACAGCGTAATTTTGTCGAACAGTTGATAATCAAAAAAAAAAAGAGACAGACGCATAGTAAGGAAACGAACGGATTCAGGCTTGCCGATGATTTTAGCAACAGCTTTGGTGGCGTCCTTAAGAATATCAGAGGCGGTCACGGCATCCACCGGCACATTCGTGTACAGATTCAAGGTTGGCATTTTCTCTTCTTTTTGGCCCCCTGTTGGATGCTTGGTTCCTATTTTGTAAGTTCAAGAAAATGCAGCTCCAACTTATACAACGGGACTTTGTAATTTCAGTTCTTTTTTCATTCATATGCAACAAATTTTGAAGGAAACCGAAAAAGGTCATTATCATTAAAGATTTCAAGTGTTGAATTTGTCTTTTAACGAGTGATATTCCATATTTTTTCCAACCTGATTCGAAGTACTGTGTGGATTCCAAATTACCCGTACCCATTATTGTTCATTAAGATGCCTGAGCTATTCAGGAAAAAAATAAACGAATAAATAAACAGTGGTGGCTATTATTGTCCGAAAAATCAGCAGATATGCAGAACTGGATGGAGCTACTAGTTTTATCACTTTACAACTAATACATAACAAGAGAAGTCATTTTCTCCCAAATTTTTAATATTGGGAAGGTGCTCAAGCAATGAAAACTGCTAATTCTTAAATATATCATCAAAGTCTGTAAGTACTGTAGCCTCCTACACCAGATGACCCATAGTTGTCGTAGGCTTGTCCAGACAATGAAGATGAAGGATAAGATGTACTATCCAACGGGGAGTAGATTGACCTAAAACTGCTTTGGTACTTGCTGTAACTGCTTGACACTGATTCTTTGCGATTGCTTAAGAAGTCCTGCATGCATACACAAAAATCAGTCAAGCACATTAATCAATTAATTTCCATGTTCTTAATCTTTTCTAAGTAAAACCTGATCTTCACAAGAAATTCCTAGGAGACAAATTGACTTCTCAGAAGCACAGGATTATGAATTTCTTCTGAGAAGATGCATAAATCTATAAAGGTAGAAAACCGGAGTTTTCTTTAGGTTCCATGTTCCTCCAAAGCGAACTTTTAACTAGTTAAGTCAATCAACTGCTGTGCATAACTTATCTCACAGAGCTATCTTGTTATCCTTCATTTCGGCCAAAAAACCTAAATTGGATCCTAAAGATAGATGCAATTTATAGGTAATTCTCCATATTTATTTTTCTTTTGAATAGCATTCTCTACTTTTGGTCATTTTGAGATTCATACCACAAGTTGACATGCAATAGATGCGAAAATACACGTGTAGGTAAATAAGCATTTTCAACAATCAATTCAACTAATTTTGACCCAATCTGCAGTGCATTTGACTAAAAAGGTAATTTGATGGTAAGGTTGGCAAGCCCCACATTTGCATAGATATAAAAGACTGGACAATAAAAAACAGGTGGAGGCAACTGAGGATTGATTGACTTGCTTCATTAGGGAAGGAAAAAATCTGATTGGTTCTCAATGCAGTTCGAATGCACAAAATGAGAGTACAAACCCAAAATTCACGGCAAAAGTGAAAAGAATTAACAGGGGGAGATTCAAAGTACTTTTTGTCACCTAAACAGCCTAAACAGCCCACATTCCGATAGAGATAAAAGCTGGAGAATATAAAATAGGTGGAGGCAACTGGGGATTGATGGACTTGCTTTATTAGGACCTAGGGAAGGAAAAATGGGATTGGTTCCCAATGCAGTTTGAATTCACAATATGAGAGTACAAAACTACAATTCACCGCAAAATTCAAAAGAAATGAGAGGGGGATTCAAACGACTTTTTGTCATCTAGACAATAATCTGTACATATTAGATTAAGAATAACCAAAAAGTAAAGATAATTTCTCAAATCAACGTCACAACCACAAATATAAAAGGGGTTTTCATTGGCAAACAAGAAATTCCAACATTCAATGTCTTACCTGAATCAGCTGCTGAGCCACTTGTACCTGTGATGCAGTGCCTTTGATCTCCACTGTTATCTCATCAGGCACCCCCCTAGTTTCCTGAATAGTTATTAAGGCCCCACTGGTACGACGAATGTATGCAATATTATTTCCCCGAATCCCAATTATGTCCTCAGCATATGAAATGGGTACTTGCATAGTCTGTGTCACCTGTTCAAATGAAGTATCATATAACAATAAGAGTAAGAAACCCAGTGGAAATAGAGAAATGATTTGGGAAAAGAGTGCAAAAGTAGTGCATTAAATGATTTCAAGCTTAGACGTTCTTTTTCAGTAATACTAACTTTATGCAATTGAAGTGCACAATGAACATTCAAGTGTGCAAACAGACAAATGAACCTTCTAAATCAATGAGCTACAGAAATTAGTCATCCTTTACTGTTTCTTCTACTTATTTCATCATGCATATAGATCAGTAGTTGAAACAAAGAAACAGGGTATCAAGATGAAGCACACAAGGATAGAGGAAATGTTCCGTAAATTAAAACAGTTTATCTTCAAGTAAACTCAAACTTTGTACCTGGGTAACAATGGGAGCAGTAGCATGATTGAATAGTGAAGATCGAAAAGACGGAAAGCTAGGATCCTGTCCATAGACGGATATCCTCGAGGTAGGGATCTTTGGTTCTACTAGCTGAGTTTCGCGATCAAGTAACAAAGACTCCCTCTTTGCCGAAAGTGTAAAATCAGTATCTATCCCACCCTGAGAGCTATTAAGCAATGGATTGTCTACCGTGGCCTCCACTTGACGGTCCTGTGAGATTAATGCATTATACTGCAAATGAATGTAGCAAATTTGTGAACTGTAGCACATGGAAAAGAAAAGTTACCAATCACAAATAGATCCACGCTTACATTCTTTTCAAAAAGAGGAAGAACACTGTGATCAACCAAAAATTTTCTTAAGTGGCCTACTATAGCTTCTAGAGCCTTAAGAACCTTTAATGTCTCTCCTTGTAATTCAACAATCCTCTCATCGGTAGCAACATAAAAGGGAACTTCATCTGGAAGCATGAAGATTAGTGTATTAGTTCCCAAAATCTCTGAAAAAATTTAGCTGAAGATATCTGCTAGAAGAATGGGTGAATACAAGAATCATAATGCATGCTTAGAGAACATGGATATATTCAAAGTAGAACTTCATTGTTTGAAAAGCACTAAGCAGAAAATCTTCACTACTCACAATTTGCTCTTTATGTTTTTTATGTTTTATATAATAGGCAGCTAATTAATTACATTTGAAAAGAAGGCGGGACCATCATGAAAAGGCACAAAAGCAAACATAAAGTGATTATTATATGCATAGAGATGCTCATTATGAACAAATAAACAAATCTTGTATTGCAACTGAAAAAATACATCTCCAACACTTGTGACCTTTTATGGTCAGGTTGACAATATAAGGAAGGAATCAGTGGATTAAAATGGTTTGTGATCATTGAGATACCAGAAGATACCAATTTCTCCCCTCTTTTGTTTTTTAAATATGTTTCTTATCATTTATAAATCAAAGACCCATACTAGATTGGAACTTAACAAACACACTAACAAGAAATGCAGCAACTTAATATAGGACATGTATAAGAGAGAGATATCAAACGAGTAACAAGAATTACACAAAACTTACAGTAGACTGCTAGAATTTCCGGTTGAAAACTCAAGCTTATAAAGAAAATTCAGGCCTTTCTATTGAAAGGCTGAGTACACATATATATAAGTTCATAGAACTCTTAGTCTAGTAGCACAGGGATTCTCAACTAAGATATCCAAAATAGAATTGAATCATGCTCTAAAAAAGATTCTTTATTCTTAAATAGATTAAAGTCCTAAATAAATTAGGACAATATATCAAACTTATTATTACTCTCTATCTAATAAGGAAAACCTAGTATAAATTAAATTACAGCATTGTTACCGTTCTTGTCATATCAATTCTCACTCTTCAATCTACCAAATTAAAGTTTACAGTTAAGTAATTTGCCTTCTTTTAAAGTTTTTTTTTTTTTGCATCAATTCTCCCTACTTGTCCAAATCTTCCTCAATGAAAATGTACTTATTAATCATACAAGTTTGTATTCAACTTCTAAAATTCAAATTCTAAAATTCAGGTAATATCAAAAGTTAATCTTCCTTTCCACCTGACAAGAAATTGCCAATATCCACCAACTCTTATGGCCACAACTTGTTCATCAAGAACTTCCTCTTATCTTCCTTTTAAGATGAATGGTTAAAATTCTTACATCTACAATAACAGACTATATAACGTCATATTCATATAAATAGTTAAGTTTGCAACATTGAAGATAGGACCAGTTTGATATGTATGATTCATTCTTAAGGACAAAATATAAAAGAATAGTAGTTAGAAACTAATGGTAGCAGCTGATTAGGAAGTTATCTTATGTTTCTACCATAGTTATCTTATATTTCTGTAGTAATTATCTTAATTTTGCAGTAGTTATCTTATTTAATAAGTTTATTATTTTCATGTGTCTATTTTTAGTAGGAGACTAAGTTAGCAAATACCTATTCTATTTTAGTTCCTGAAAACTTTATGTGTTCAGTCTATCTAAAGGGCATTACAATGAATAAGAAAGCGGTCAAAATTTTCCTCAAAAAAAGTTGACAAAAAGCTTGCAACAGTAACCATAAAGTCAAGGAGGGGAAAGAACTTCAACAAAGGAAAAGAAGATTTTCCTCTATGTCGACCCATGACTAGATCTTTCACAAAAATACATATCATACACAGTTCTCATCTCACTTGATAATTCCAGAACATCAGCATTAGCACCTATCTTCCTAAGGATCTTATAAGGTCGAACACTCCTTAAATAAAACACCTTATATTTGCTTTTTTGTAAAATGCTGTAAATGAATCCTTATTATCATCATGTCTTCATTGAATTCCAACAATAGACAATGTTGATCATCTAAGTCAACTTGCTAGTTATCCTTCATTGTGCCAATCCCTGCCAATCCCTCTTGTGCCATGCAAAACTTTCAGCATCAACACTAAGTTGTTCATGGTAAGTGGACCAAATCAATAGGCTTCCTTGGTTGAATTATAGAAACTATCTCAAAAGGACTCTAATCAATTAAACTATTGATAGAATTATCGTATGCAAATTCTGTCATAGGAAGAATTAGATCTCAATTGTTCACACTATCACCCACCAAGCACCACCTCAACAAGGTCCCCAAGCTTCAATTCATCATCTCCATTTGCCCATTGATTTGTGGATGTAAGAAACTTAAAAACTAAAGCGTAATGTTCAATGTTTTCCACAGATTTCTCCAAAAATAACTCATTATTTCACATCGCAATCAAAGGCAATGGTTAAAGAATAAAGATAATCCATGGAGATGTTCAACCTATTTCAAGAAGAGTTTAGCAATACCGACAACATCATAAATCTTAGAACATGGAATTAAATGACTAGTTTTTGAAAACCCATCCACCACCACAAAAAATTAATCATGACCTCTTATAGATTTAGGCACTCTGATAGTGCTACGGGTCCAGATAGCACTATGGGTCCTAAACCCATAGTCACTTATGCTAGGAGAAGGAAGGGGAAGGGACTGAATTTAAGTGAAGAAACAAGCAATAGAAGGTAGGAAACTAAGAATCAATCTTAGAGCCTACGAATTGTTCTTAGAGAAAGCATCAAACTCCCTAGTTTAAAACTCA
>JANZLX010000212.1:14431731-14448814 GCA_025531955.1 Erythroxylum orinocense
ACAATATTTAAAAGACCTATTAGAAAGAAAAGAACCTCTCTAGGTGAAATCTTTTATTTTTTTCCTGGTATGCCAAAGTTTTCTATTGAGGGCTATGTCCTTGGTAAGTTCTAGCAGAGCCATATCATTCTTGATTACCTTCCTCTAGTTCTTCTTAGTTCTTTATAATCTTCTTGCATCTTCTCATTGGAACTAAACTTTTGATAGAAAATGACTATCCATTTGGCTTATTAGCAGCGCCTATAGAGAGAGGCGTTGAGAAAAATAAGTTGTTACCACAGTATAATAGCTTTTAAATGGAAACTTAGCTAAGCTTTTGAAAGTAAAGGATTTGTTCTTTTAAATGCTGCTTTAAAGAGTAATAGGATTATGTGTTATAGTCTTCTATTTCTCCTGATTCGTGCACGATTCTTTTTCTTTATTGCTTGATGTAAGAAGTTCCAGCTGCATATATAGCATTTTACTTTATCTTTCCCTTTTTTGTTTAAACTACTCTTCTCTCAGCTTGACACATGCAGATAGTGTGATTGAAGTTATTAACTTTGCATCTTGTCTTTAGGAACCTTGCTTCTAATTGTTTTTGTTATTTTGATCTCCTCACAGTGATGTCAATGGTATTGCTGAACCTTTGGAAATGCCCTCATCAAGTGATCCATGTAGTTCACATGTAAGGATCAATTCGTGCACAAGTTCAATTCAAAGAAGTACTCAATTCAAGCCATATACTAGTCAAGGGTTTTGGAGAGAACTAACATCTGGATATGTAGGAGCTGGCGACAAACAAACCCCCAAAAGTTACCTTGGTAGGCAATTGGCTTCAATGTAGAGAGGTTCTAGATGGCGGGGAAGAAGGTGGAACTATATGTGGAAAGTGGCGCAGGTATCCTAGTGATGTTCCCTCTAGCTGCTTTTGCTTATCGGTCATATTTTGTTATTTCGTGACATTGATATAAGAGACCTGCAAGCAAAAAACTTCTTTTTATTTTTGCTCAAATGCCTGCTGATACTTGTTCCAATTATTCCTGAAACAAGAAATGGTCTTCTGTGCAAATGTCATTCTTGACACGAGAAAAGGTTTTCAATGCAAATGCCTCGATTATCAGGCTTTTCCGAGAATGCCATACCTCCAAGCATAGTCATCTTGTTTGTATCTACTTACCAAAGAGAATAAAGAGTGAAGTAGATAAACTTTTCCCAATCAAGCAGCTCCCTAAAGTTTGTTTGGTTAATTTTCTCCCTTTCTCCTTTATTCTTGTGTTTTTTATGGAACTTTATGTATCAGTGACCAAGAGCACTTACAAGTTTTGCACGTATTTTTAGAAAATGTCATTAGTGTATGTGGAAAAGAGCTGAACTTATTAAGTTGTTACTGCAACAGGGCTCCACTTTTTGAAGTCCAAACTGATGACTGGGAGTGCTTCTGCTCCTTGCTCTGGGATCCAACTCATGCTGATTGTGCTGTACCTCAGGTGAAACAAATATCCAGATCTTGATATCTCTAACCACTTTTCTTTGGATTGTCTATGTAGTGACGCAGAAATTTTTAGTGATCTTAAACTCTGATGTTAATTATAATCTGAAGTGTGCAAAATCTTGAAACCAGGATGACTGAAATGGAGCTTCCACTCATTTAATTGCATCAAAATCATTGTTTCATAACAAAAGTGGTAACGATTTTGGAAATACAGTATTGTGAGCTTGCGCAAGGTCGATCAACTTTCTTTTTCCTTTTTGGAAATTCTGAAGTGGAAAAGTTGTTAGTTTCATCTCCAACAGACACTGTTGTAGCTCCTTGTTAGTTAGTTGGTGATATTGTTCTGATGTAAGATTTGGACCAGTTCCTTTATGTATGCCAACTCATTTTCTATTTCTTCAACCCATTAGGTTTATGCGACATAAGTTGAATGGTAAAGGATTCTTCCAGTGGCTGTTCTGCATTGGTTAGGCCCAAACACTAGTCACAACATGATAACATATTGTTTTTCTTATCTGTAATTCTCAAAAGACAGCCTTCATTGGGTTATTTTCTTGTAGAAGTTGCTAAATATAGGAACCACCCAACCAGTTCATTGTCGGATCACTGCTTTAATTTTCTGTTGTTTACTTCTAATATGGCTTTGTAGTGATTTTTGGGTACAAGTGCAAAACAAGAATTAATGCAACATCATCCTAACAACATCTTTTTCACTGCATCTGCTTAGGAGCTTGAAACTGATGAAGTAATGAAGCAACTTAAGTACATTCAGATGGTACGTTTACAAGAACAGTTTTACACTCACTTCAGTGTTGTTATTGCAATACCTGTCTTTTCATGTGGCTATGCGCACCTGTACCAGTTGTGTAGTTGTCATGTTTCTATGTTTGTGTGCATGGGTGTCTAGAAATTCTCTTTGATTTAAGCCTCCCTTGATGCGGTTTGCATACTTAATATTTCCAACACTTCAATGGGCAAGAGTAATAGTTTCCTTCTATTAATGAGTATGAGTAGACTTTCATGGTCTACAAGTGCTGGGTACGCAATTTTTCTGGAGAGTCTTGTTTAGAAATTGCGGCTAAGGGAAGGTTTGTGCCAATTGACATGTTGGCACCTTCGAGCACTGAAGAAGAAACTAATTGATATCATTTCTAAGTGGGTTTTTCTGTACGCTTTAGATGATATTATCTTATCGAATATGCCACTTGTTAGTAATTGTCTTTTATATAGAAGCATATAGCAAACTTCTCTACAAGCATTCCATCATGGTCTCTGGGTTCATATTATTACATGGTTTATCCTAGACTTTGTTCAATGTCAAGCCCAAAGCTCTGTGTTGTGTGTGTACATGCAAGTTTTTAGCATAGGTTTATGATTTAGGCTCGTAAACTTGTCATTTGTTGTGCAGCTACGACCACGGCTGGAAGCTAAAGAGGGGGAAAACCAAATCATACAGGGAAGGCCATTCATTTGGAGAAGACCGAGGATGTCAGCCGTTTATGAACAAAAGACTGAATAAAGTTGAATGATTCGGCAAATATAATTTTGTAAAGCTCGTTTGTACAACTGTCATCATAGAAATTCATAGCCCGAATTTTGGAATTAGATAATGCGGTACAGAGTTTTAATTTTATTTGCTGTTAGAGAAGAAAAAAGTTTTCGAGCACAGTAAATTTGAGCTACTTGTTCAGTGCATGTTTCTCCACTTGTTTTCTTCACTCTTCTCCCTTGTTAATGTGCGAAAAGATTGCTTGAAAGCAAGAGAAATCCGGTTTCCTAATTCTGGATTCTATCTAATTTGCCAAGACATCAGAATAAAGTGAATAACTCGTTTCCAGTTGCTTATCTACCCCTTATCTGCTTCAATGTATCTCCAACTTGGTTACGGAGAGGTTCTGAGTTTTGGTTCATTCGTTTCTTGGTGCGGTTAGCTCAATCAAGATCAGATCTTTAACGGGTCGCTGCAAACGGAGAGTTTAGGTATGCTGTGTGAGGGACTTGAATGCCTGTGAAACGAGTGATTTGCAAACGTTCGTTCTGGTTTGATGTACTAAAACATGAAAGATTTTCATTTTCTCAAGATTCTATGTTTCCGCTTACAGCATAATATTTGGCGGATCGAGATTTGAGTAGCTAGAAATTGAAATTAAGAACTTTCGGCTACATATTTGAGGCTCAACATAACAGATTCTCGTTGTCACAACTACACCACATGACCTATGCTCAATCAAGTCAGAGCTACAAATCCTGCAACTGACCAAGCCGTTAGGTTCTGTAAGCTTTATTTGAAAGCTTTCTTAAGCAGGCGGCATGCTTAGGCTCACCATCTTGGTTACCTCTAGCTAACTCTACCCTGTATTCTGGATCAAACCAACATTTACTACGCATAGATGAGGCATTTTCACTGCCAAGATATTCTAGATATCCATGATTGTTATTCTTGAACATAGATCAGAAAGATATGAATTTTGCACATACCCAACACCTGCAAATATGAAGGAAAAATTCTGTGCATGTGTTAAAATAGTTGGCACTGTTATAAAACTTTTTCTCGTAGCTCAGCAACTGGAACATAAATAACAGATTCTTCAAGGATGTGGGTTCTGTTAGGCTTCCTTCCCTTGCCATTTTTTATTCTCATCAATGCCTGCTGCATACTCTCTAGTCTAATCTTGGCTCTACAAAGTCTCTCCAACTCAGCCTCAGCCACCTGAATTGTCTCTGACGAATTAGAGTCAACCTTGTTCCTCAGCCTTTTTGCTTTAGCTTTAAACAGCTTCTTCAAGCTCACATCATCGCTATAATCAACACTCATCTGCATGTGATAAAATCCTAGTACATGAAAACTTCTCCATGACTGCAGAGTTTAAATCATGATATTTGTTCCGCAATTAACACCAGATTTTCCAAAACGGTTCATCATGGCTATTGCAATAAGTTTGAAATTATGATACAAAAGAATATAGCAAAAGGGTGTGGAAAAGGAATGGGCATGGGGCGACTTTTGAGCACCTCATTATGTCTGTCAGTTGTTTCATGGGAAGCCCTTTCCTTCTCATTTATCTTCACACTGCTGGTTATTGACTTTGGCTTCTTCCTTTGGAAGACCTTTTTCACATTATTTGGGTGGCAAAATTTAGCTTCCGCTGAGGAATCCTTTAAGAGATTTTTGTTCTTAAGAGTGTCAAATCTTGACTTCGCTGATAATTTAGAACTAAAATGAACTTCCTTTGATTCGTGCACCTGTTGAGCAGGAGATTGCGGCCAAATGAACTCCAAAGGACAAGAGACAGTAGAGAGAAATAAGAAAATATATGTATGTACATGATTATAAGCTCACCTTTCTGGATTTTAAAGCTAAGTAACGAGCATTCTTGAACCATTTGCTAACCTGAATTAAGGTGAAAATTTGGATAAGGAGGGATGAAAAATTAATATTATTTCAAGTTGACTTATTATGCATGTCGTGTCATCACTTTTAGGCCATTTCTTTTGGATCAAATTGTCCGATTATCACATAGATTTGGATTGTATGATTAATACATTAATGATGATGCACTTGTCACGTCACTGAAATGTTCACATGAATTTGAAAGAGTAACTTACCTTCCCAGGTTCAAGACCCAATTCTTTTGAAAGACTCTCCTTGACAGATCTAGAGGGAAGTTCATTTTCAGCAAATGCTTGGCGAAGTTTCTGTAACCCATAGGAAATTGAGGCTTTACGTTATGAGATCAAAGTATGAACAAAGATATTCCTTGCATATAAATGATTGTCAAGGAAAGCTCATAACCTCAACTGCCTTGGGAGGGATTCTGAAACTTGGCCTTCTAGTTTGCAAATGTAGAGGAAGATTCTTTTCAACTTCCAAGCTTTCAACTTCCTTACAAGCTTTCTCGCTTTCATACAAAGTCATAAGTGTGCTGGCAGCATCTGACTCTTTTTCTCTTCGCTTTCTTTTTCCAGGACCCCAGTCTTCATCTTCACTAACTTGCTCATGCACAAGAGCCTCCTTTCCAAACATCTCCTAACGAGAAGAAAACATGATGCCATTAGAAAATGAATTTCAACTTGTCTATTCACTAATTTGTGGAGATCCAAAAAGTTAAACCACTAGTGCTTAGTTATAGGTACTCACTAGCATGATAATGATTAGGCATCTTCGAATTGCCTAATCCAGTCAATCATTTAAGCAAGCAGAGGACTAAAACTCGTCGCAAAAGAATGCTCAAAAACACTTATGATGGCGTCCCAACTAAAACATAGATTTTAACGACAAGTTGTTTACTGGAAAATGTTCATAATTGCTCAATACTTCATTCTACATAACAGGCTTACTCCCAGTATGGTAGTTAGATCTTAATGTCAAATATACTTCTTTGGGTCATAGAATTGACTCCATAATATGAAGGGGTTTTGTGCACTCACATCATATAACTTCTTGTAGTCAACTACTCTTCGCCTTCTACGACCACATATGATTTCCCCATCACTGGTTTCATCAGAATCCAAACTGCTATAAATAGAGGGATTTCCATAGTCCAGGCTTTCCATCTCCTGCCTCCTGGAACTTGAAGAGACTTCCCCAGCTGAAGACCAGCCCAAGCTGGTTGAACTGCCAGAGTTGTCAGAAGCATCATCGTCTGTGCCAGCACCACTCATGCTGTTCTCTTTCCTCTCTGGATCATAATCATCATCTTCAGAATCATCTGAAGGCCATTCTTCTTCTGGGTTTATGGTTCCACCATCAGGACAAGATGCTTCATCTTTAAAAATATCCTATTTGAAGAAAGGATGAGTAGCAGTTATGAGAACTGAGCAGCAAAAGATGTATCTTGTTTACAAGAATCTAACAGAGGAATGGACCTGCCAGTTGCTGTTCACTGAGAAGTGCGTCCCCAAATGTGCATTCATCGCTTCTATAATTTCCATTCTAGATTCACAAAACTTACAAAACCATCCTTGATCTCCAGGAGGTACTGCAAAACATCCAATACCAAATTAAAGAAAGCATTTTCTTCACATCAAGATAGATCACTTAAGAACCCTGAGTAGAACTCACTACTTTCAGTATCCAATGGAGGATCAAGGCATTTTTGGTGGAATGCACAATTGCATGTTCCATCACAAAGAATGATATCGTTATCTAGGAAGACTTCATTTGATTTGCACTTCGCACAGAATATCTATACAAGAAAATAATAGCTTAAGTAAATAATGGCATATGGTTAGTCATGATATTCCTGGGTATGACCCCGTGGACTATGCTTGTAGTGCCAGTTTTAGTGCTTTTGTTAAACCCAAAACGTCAACAACCAGTAAAGATAAATATCGCAGGCTGAAAGGAAAATACATTTTGCCCCGCCTATTAGCACTATTTCATTGCAAAAGATTTGAGTGAAAGAAAGTTCTTCCAGGCACAGATTAAAGGAATCTCCAGTTTCAACCATTTATCTGAAGAACTTATCAAAAAGTTTTATTCATTAATGTTATATTTTGCTAGCAAACAACTGCAGAACTCATAAAATTTTTCCAGTGCTTACATGTTCGTGGGAAACAGATCCATCTGGAGCAATAACTGAATCTTCAATACATCCCACTGTGCTCAGAGAATCCAGCTGATGAATTGCTTCACGTAATCCAAGTTTACACTTCAAAATTTGCTTTTTAGCCCTTAAGAGTTCTTTTTCTGGTCTGATCTTCTCTCGACTGTGGCAGATTCCAATGAACAAGACAAAGCTTTCAACCCTTAGATGATTGTATTAATACTAGGAAACAAGATAGTCGACATCCTTAGAAGATCAAAATATATTAGCTCACACTCTACTAATATTTTCTTGCCACAAACAATGGTATTAAAATCAGAAGAACATGATTCCAACTGATGTTTAAAGCATTCCTAATTTCCATTTGAACTGAAGATTGAATCAGCCACAATAACCATATCAACAAAAATCAAAGAAAAAGAGTTGTGATTCTTAAAGTAAGTAAATACGATAGCATCATCGAACTCCATAAGATATACTAGATACCTCAGATTTTTACAGTTCCTCCAAATGATTACTTAATAAATAACAGATTAAATGAACAAAAGAACATTTAAAGGAAAAGGTTAATGCGACAAACCAACTTCTTCTCAACTAACCAAATTTCATTCTGTAACATCAAGTGGCAAGAAAAATGAAAAGTACCAAAGCAGATGGCGAGGGAAGTCAAGGAAGCTCAAAGAAGCTTAAGGAAAAGTTGCGAGAAACAAAAGGTAGATTCCTCATAAATGGAAGTTTTCTCACCTTTGACCTTTCCACCCTTCCCCCGAGTAAGCATCTATAAGGTTCTGCTCCAGCTTCATTCTTATCATCAGATATCTCGTTCTCCTCTGCAAGCGTGACGGTTCATCCAGCTCTGCCTTATTCTTTTTCTTTATCTTATTTCTTCTCGTTTTAAGTTTTCCAATCGATCCTTCCTCATTGGCATTATTTCTATAAGACTCTTTGCCTTGTAGCTCCGGGAAAACCAATTTCCTTGAAGACTTATTCTCAACTGCTTCAAGCAGGATGTGTCCACCGTCAATTTTTCTTCTCTTGGAGTCATTTCTAATTGCATTGCTTGAAGGAACAGCGGCTTTCTTCTTAGACAGGTTTGAAGTAGATACCTTGGGATGAGAATTTGATTTTCGTTTGTGCTTTTTGTTACCCTTATCTTTAATTAGTGACGCAAGCAGAAGAGACCCACTATCCCTCCTAGAGAAAGAAGATTTGCTTGATTCTTGATTTTTTGCTTGCTTTCCAGTCCTTGCATATTGATCTCTCATCTGTTAAAGCTGCAAAATTTTGGTAAAGGATCAAGAAGTACTAATCACAAGAATCAACCATGATCACCCCATCTAACTGCGAGGAAACTACAGAAAAACAAAAACAATGAGAAGCCTGTCTATTCCTTTTTCTCATTGAGACCAACCGAAACAAGACCACTTGTGAAGCACCCAGAAGATAAATGAAGCAATACTTCACATCTAAACCAACTTTTAGCAATGACACTAATAAAGAATGGCAAACAGAAAACCCAAAAGACCACGACTTTGCCATTATCGAAGCTCAAAAAGTAAAGGGTACCTGATGGACTACAGAATGAAACGGAAGATCATGTGAAGTTGGAGACTTTGAGAAGCCGCAGACCTTGTCTGATTGGATTTATACTAGCAAATAAAGCTAAAAATGGCCACCTATTCCAAATTCTGAAATGTGGGAATTGCGATTCGACACTGTAAGTGTTTATTAAAGGACTAAAGAAGGTAGATTGAATGATTTGACAAAACTGAGGTATTGTCGAGAAGCGCCAACCCACGGCTTTGCCTTCTCCAGGCTCTAAATTGTACTTAATTAGGAACTCTTTTTCTCCATCACAGAGTAAAACTTCCGTGATTATTTTATAACGATCATAGCTCCAACCCCACTTCACTTCTAATTTCTCCAATTTTGAACTTTTCCTTCTCTACTTGGGATTCCAATGTAACTCCTATAAGCAATGCCATCTGTTGCTCTTCATAAAGTTGCAATCAAATCTTAATTTTTATTGCCCTTTTTCCTATTTGTCAAAGATTCTAAGTCTAAGCTCTTAGAAAGTTGGAGTTACATAATCACAACTTCTCAATTCTAATGAAGAAAAAGAACAAATTACTAAATCGATTATCATAATTTCATAATTCACTTTATGTTAATATAAAAGTAGATTGAATATTTAAAATAGAACGTTCGAATTGTGAAAGTAATTCTTAGCTTTCCTTTGATCCGAAAAAAACAAATTGATTAGGATCCACTACTTAACTATTTTAAAAAATAGAGAGATTTTCACACGCTTTCATGGTGCAACTAATGACCAATAATTTATGCAAATCTAGGTATTTAGCATAGTTAAGCATTCGATAATGATTAAGATGTTGTTACTTTTTAGGTAACATCAGCAACCCAAAAACATTACTATAAGTTCCTTACTTACCAAACAGGAAATTCACTTCCGTGGAAGGGATTTAATTCATTATTACGAACATAAAATGAAAAGGCTCTTGGAACTCTAAACAGATTAATGGTTTACTAAGGACTTGCAAGCTTATTTAAGAGCCTAATTATATGAATGTGAGTCAATTATAGTAATATTCGTATATACAAATATCTTATTCATATATATTGAGTTTCGATTAACACAAGTGTAATACAACATAAGTTCTTGAATCATGTCAGTAATTGTGAAACACTGGGTCGCATTTTTCTTTATCTGACCACTTTGCATTATTTCTAAACGAATTTCTTACTGTTTTAGGATACGGTGGGAACCAATCACTTAAATGGTATGTTATTGGACTAGTATTCATGTACTTCAAGTTACGTCAGTAAGCGCAAACATTTCAGATTTATATGAAGTAAGAACATTTGGTCCTGTATTACCTAATCAGCATGGTTAATCTGTAAAGCTTTCCCAGATTGATATTAGCTTGTACCGAAAAAGGAAAAGTAAGTCCATAATTTCCTTTACATTATATAAGCTTGTTCTTGTGTCGACCAAATAAGGATCCTGGGCTTAATCCTAGTGGCAATGACCTCGGAGTGAGAATAGCTAAAATCATCGTGGCGTCAAGAATCACGTCGAAGTTGTACTTTGATGTAAATTTTGATCAAAAACTTTGTCAGGGGAAAAAGGTATACACGATCTTTACAATGTCATATATAGCTTGTCTATCCCCGTCTACTAGTCATTCCATTCGCTAAATCCAACCCAGATCGATACAAACACACGTAGAAAGTGACGAATAAAATGGAAATCCAACTCTCAACGAACTAAGCTGACAAGTATACCAAGACGAAAATTTTACCACCAACATGAATATTTCTTAACAGCAGATTGCACAGGAATTCAAGTTCAATAGAAATGTCAAATTGTACTTTATTTTATCACCTCAGACAGTATACCGCTGCCTATGAAATTCAGAAATAACAAAAGAAAACATAGCACAAATCAAAGCCATCGGATCAATACCACAAGATTCATCAGATCCTGCAAATGAATGCAATGGGGTCAGTCTGACAGCTATCCTTCACTTCCTAACACAATTCAAAATCAAACTTAAACAACGAAAGTTATTGCTTAGAGGAGAGGTGAAGCCAATAAAAACATAGTGAATCACTTCCAGTCTATAACAAATCCATAAAACCTATATCATTGCCAACAGAGCCTTATTAATCAACAGCATATGTCCCCATCCAATCAAAATGTGGGACCGGAATCTCCTCAAAGCACATAAAAAAGAACCCATAACATATATCATCAAATGCATATATATAAGGGATTCTAGGCAAGGAATCATCATGATATAGAGATTTTTTTTTTCTTTTCTTACAGAGATCCTACCATTTATTTGATATTCTCCCTAGGAACTCCAATCTGGTTCCCCCTTTTTCTGTAGTTGCAGATGGGACTTCTCTCCTAAGAACCTAGTTGAATGGCAGGCTAATATCATGGACAGTATACTACCAAGAAGTACCAGGAGAGGACTTCAACAATAGGAAGTGGATTGTTTCTGTTAACGATGAAAGAAGTCACCACATGGTGATTGTTGAGATTGTTGAAAACAAAGATCTGTTAGCATTATATATTTCTAAGGCATCTGTACAGAGGTTAGACTTCAGAAGGTACCAGTTCTTACAACTTCCAAGGCAATTGCTCAAGCCATTGGAGGAAGTGTCTACAGAAAATTTCACAGATAGCAGAATGCCTTCTTGGTATGCGGCCCCTCAGTAAAAGGTATTGGAAACAGTATACAATTGACATATTTCGAATGCAAATAGGCAAGAATTGTCCACAAAATCATATAGCCTAACAATAAGGAACCTCTTCCTCCGATGTTGATACATTCCATCCATATAATAGCATTCTTTTAGCTGATCACGCACTCCTACCCACACCATAAGTCACCCAAGCTCAGAAAATAAACAAGAAATATGACAAGAGAGAGAACGTCTATTAATATCTTAAAGTCACGATATTAGACAAAATGGTAATACTGTAAGCAAACTAAGAAAAATAAAACCAATAAAAAATTCCTGAATTCTCCAGAGAAATACTTGTCATCCAAACAAAAGGCAATGGACTGATTAAATAAGCAAACAGGACTTCCTCGAAAAAAAAATGCCAAATTGCCATTAGTGCCACAAACATTTCATGTTCATCCAGTCATCATCCACCAGTAAACTCAACAATGCACAAACGAATCAACAAAAGAAAGGAAAAGCTGGAAACTCCACTAGCAAAATACCTTCCAATAGTACAATCAATAAAACAGAAACTATGATAGATGGAATAAATCACGCATATCAAAATCAGTGATCAAACAAAAAATAGAAATGGATGACATTTGGCGTCGATAACATCCAGAAATTCACCCATCAATCAAAACCGAGACCATTTATCAAAACAAGAAATACCCAATGGCAAACAATAAAAAAATAGAAAAAAGTCTATAGAACACGAATTTACCCTTATCAAATGGAGTAAACAGAGGGATTGACAAGAATCAGTGGCCATGCTCTTTGGCGTGCTGTTGGTGCTCGAGATGGCGTCGTTCCTCGGGAAGAGCGACGAGGTAGGAGAAGATCATGCCACCAAAGCAGATATGGAAGATAGGATCAGCAGAGTCTGTTTCGATGTATTTAGCATGATAGTTGTCCAATCCCCTCTTAAAAGAGCTCTTGATGTAGTTAAGAGAAAGCATCGGCTTGACGTGTTCGGGTACTTCCTTCACCTTCAAACCCTTAATCTCGTTGTAGAATTTCCTCATCGCCATTTTCACTTGCTTTGATTGGAATGGATTTGATTCGACTGGTTTTGTGTGCAAAGGGCAAACCCTAGCTCCCAATGTTGACAGGGGAATCTGAGTTTCTTATGATAGTGATGTTATTTGCGTGGCAGGCTGGGGTGTAAATTGGTATTTTGGATGGTTGTGATGTGATAGACTCAACGACGTCGTGGGCTGATAACAATTTAAAGATTCAAGGTTAAGCTTTTTTTTTTCCTTAAAAAAAGGAATGAATATACCCAAGCTTTAAGCTAACATCAAGGTTATCATAAAAGGTCAATCCCAAGGAGAGCAACGAGCAGCTACAATAATTAATTAATCAGCTAAACTTCACAAGAGTTAGAGTTGCTCAATTAAACTAACACAATTTGGCAGATCATAATCATGCCACCCCCCAATTCTTTTTCGTTTGAAAGGAAATTCTCTAATCCAACAAATTTTATATTTGTTCTTAGCGAAACTTTTATATATATATGTTAGGAAATTGGGACGGAATTAGATCCCGACTGTAGTGGAATAATTATAAAATATTTTCATATTTTGATTTTTCAAAAACTAACATCAGTTTAATTCTATAAAATGAGTAACAAATAAATCATAACAAAACATAAATTTTAATTCGTACTTTACTCTAGATCTTAATCTTTTTTATTGTATCCCTCTTATCATTTTCGAAACCAGTCTATCTCAACCATCATAGTCATACAAGTGTTTGACTTTTAATGGTATCTATAGAACAGGTTGAGAGAGTTCTATAACTTTTACAGAGAACTATATTAAAACTTAAGTTTATTTATAATAAATTTTGAACGTTTTAGTAATTTAATTGAAATTAAATTCTAATTTCAATTAAAATTTAATTAGGATTACAAATAATTCTAATTAAATATTAATTATGCTTAAATAAGATTCAATATCTCATATTGATCCTTATTTATTAAATATTTCATAGTTAATCATAAAATTTATCAAACTTTACTTTCAAGTCCAACTTGATTAAAAATATCTTTGCCCCTTCAACTTGTTTTTTATATGTGACCCATTATATTCCTAAATATGTTAATAATGATTATAAATTTTAATTTATAATTAAAATTAGATAAATTAAAACTCTTTTTAATTTATATTTAATTATCTAATTAAACAATTTATAATTATAGATCAGAATTGACGTCTAGCAACACATCATGATCACTCAAATATTTAAGAATGTCAAAGTGGTTTTGACTAATTTTTACATGTACGAATTTTCCATATAATTCAATCATTTCATCGTACAATTTTCAATTAGACAGAACATGGAATTAATCTCTACTCTTTTTTAGTCCAATCATATTAATTCTTCGTCAATAGCTATTGATTCAATTGATGATATTTGTAAACTTTTTACAAAGTGTCATTCCACCTTGACCAAGGATTTCCTAAATCAATAATATCAAATACATAAGAAAGAGGGTTGAATTGTGTAATCTTTTTGAGAATATTAATCTTTTGAGATTTCTTGAATTTCTTTACAAAATTCAAATGATCACAAAAACACTTTACTGAAGTTGATAAGTAATGCAATTGCACGTAATATTATCTACTCATCTAACAACAAGAAAATTAAAAGATAAAGGTTAGAGAATAGACGCTGCAATTTTATACTAGTTTATCCCAAATCTTGGGCTACGTCTAGTCTTCAGAGTTTGTCTGAAATTTCACTAAACTCTTCAACTTTACAAGTATTCTTTTTGCACTTCCAGAGCCTCTTCATGTCTCTCTCACAAAGTATTCTTTATCTGCTATCTTAGACTCTCTAGGCTCTAATATTTCTTTCTCTCTCTAGGAAAGATATTTTGAGCTTCACGTTGCAGTAGTATTCGCTCTCTTTCTTTTGCACTTTGAATACATAATTTCTCTAAGTATTGTACAACTAAAATTTTCTCTTGTAAAAGCGTTATTTAGTCTTCGACTAGAACTAGTATTTATAACCTAAGTCTCCAACTATCTTCTTTGAAAAACTATTTTTTGAATCTTCTAGAAACTGTTATTAGTTGAGTCCTGTAACTAACTCCAACTAACTGACTAACATTATAGAATATCTTCCTTTTGTATCATCTAGGATAATACTTCTTTTGTTATCGCGTTTCATTTTATATTGCGCTTCATCTGGTTTCATGTATCGTCTGTTGCTGACGTATTGTCTGTGATGACGTGTATCGTCTGTTGTTGACGTATCGGCTGGGATGACTAAGTGTTACTTTCATTTTTCTGTACACTTAACAAACTTATCAAAACAGTTCATATATTTCTAAGATTATTATTATTTGATTATCATAAAAATTAATAGAAGTGAAGTCTTCTTGACTTAACAATCTCCCTCTTTTTGATGATAAAAAAAAAATCATAATTTTAGAAAATAAAATGATATTCAAATGAATACTAGACGAATAGTATTTAGATGAAAATATATTACAAGAAATGAAATGCATGGATATGATATACAATGTTTTCTTCTCTTGTTGTTCTCCTCTTTTCTTCCTTTTCTCTTCTTCTCTTTTTCCCCCCTTCTATTCTTTCTCCCCTATTTGTTATTAATAAAAAAGATAGCTCATCATAGACGCTTCAATATTTTAGAAAACATATGTTGCATTTCAATGCGGATCATCTTGAGGTCTTATTCAGTAGTAACCTGTAGAAGTGTTACTTCCTCATGAAGATCACTTACTGAGTCAGTTAGTTAATTAACCTTAGTATGAATTTCCTCAATTTCTTCTGCTAAGGCTTCCTGAACTTCCTTCTGTTTGTGACTTGCTTCCGTCTAATTTATGAAATGCTTCAAGAACTCCACATTAACAGTAGGATCTTGTTGTATTTCACTAAGTGGATAAAGGTTTTCAACAACAAATGGTTCTGTAAGTAAAACATCTAAATCTATGATTTTGATTGAGGGTAGCTTGAAGGTTTGTTTTCCTTCTGGGAGATCAAGATCATCAGTTCTAGGTAGTTTAGGAATTGGTTGCCTAAGAAGGTGTAATACTTCTTTGACTGAAAGTATGAAACCTAAAGGTTTGAAATGTATGATTAAAAGTACAAAGGTTTCTAAGTTGAAATTGATGCCTTCAACCATGATGCTTCGGTACTGTCCTTCTGTCACTTTGCCAACTACCTTGAAGTTTGCATCTGTAGTGTAAACTCCAAATTGACTTCCTGATGCTTTTGAAATGTGATGTGAAACATAAATACCCTCAAATTGAGCTGCATTACATGCATCATTTATGTTCTTCACAGCTACTCGAATCTGCTCTTCTATAAGATCATCTTCATTCCCTTTAGGAAACATCTTCATTTCCCCTTTTTTCTTCATTTATCACAGGGGTTGAACATTTTGATTGTATATCTAGAACAATTTTCATTGATGTTCTGCTCGTAATCGGATAGATTGTATACTGATCCTTTGAAATCTTTATTAGATATGGTTCTGCCTTCTCATCTCGCATAACACCATATAGTCTTCTTTCTTCATGACTTAGAAGACGTATTGTCTGATCATTAATCAGTATAGGTTCGATTTGTACCTTGACTGACTTTTTCAAAGGTTCTCTGATAATCATTGAGCTTCTGCTTCGAATAGGTATTGATTCTTCTATAATCTTTATTCTTAGATCCTTTTTGTTGATTGGTTGAGAAGGATTATAAGGTTTCAATTGGTGTTCAACTGTCTTTGTCTTCTGTTGAACATCAAATGAAGAAACCTTTTTCAGGACTGGGCTTCATCTTCTTTTGTTCTTCTGTCGTTTTAGAAGAAAGTTGTTGTTGAGGTTTCTTCCTCTCAAATACTAACTTCCTTTTTATCTCTGTCTTTCTAGATGATTTTGCTGATTGACTTTGTAAAATAGAGACAATTGATCTTATACACTGCCGTCTTTTCTCTTTCTTTTCAGAATCTTTACCAAGAATCATAGCTTTCTGCTTCTTCTATTCTTGTTGTCATAAGGTCAATAGTCTTGATAACCTTCTTGACTGTTTGGAATTTTCTGATTGAAGTGTTTTCGCCTTTCTCTTAAATGACACTTGTTGCAATGATTATTGAGCTCGGCTTTCCTCTTTTTGTAGAATTGTCTTAGCTTTTATTAATATATAAGACGATTTCTCTGTCTTTTCTGCTGCGGATCTCTTGCAATCGATAGAGGTTTTGTTTTTCTTGTAGATATAGCACGTTCACTCCCGCTCCGTCTTACTATAAGCTCCCCCCTCATACCTTGCTTTAGGTGTAGAACTTGCATCCACCTCATCTTCAAACTTTATCCCCATTCTGTGAATAGTAGTAGCGTTGATAATGCTCTTCAGATCCATCTTTAACCTGTTACCTCTGTCGAGAAAGATTCCAAATTCTCTAAAAATCCTTGTCAACAGCATATCATAAGGTAAAGTGTTAGAATCTCCCTTTGACTTCATCATGTATTTCACAATGAAGTACGGAAGAATAACGGGTTGGTGATTTAGTAGGTGAAACAAAAAATGTTCATCGTTCATTGTCACAACATCCTTTGAGCCTAATCTTAGTAGAACACAGTGTAGAAGCAGTGAATGTAGAACCCTAGCTTTCGGAATAAGGGTTGAAGCCTTATGCACTTTTGGATCACTACTTCTATATAGTTGTTGATTAATGTGCATTCTATCTACACAACCTTGAGTAATCCATCTTGTATTGTTAAACAACTTTGCTCCAATACTATAACATCCACTGAACCTAGTATCTTGTGTCATGATAACTGTCA
>JANZLX010000212.1:14478002-14489590 GCA_025531955.1 Erythroxylum orinocense
AAAATTAATTGTTTAATTTGACAAATATAATGTACAAAATAAAAATTATTCTATAAATTAATAAAATATTCATTTATTGATAAATTAATAACTCCGTATAAGATAATAAATTTTCGGATCCCAAAAATATTCATTTATAAAGATTTTATTGTACAACTTAGAACCAAAATCATTGCCCTAATATATAAATGTTCAATGAAAGTTATAGTTTAAAGTTCAAGTACTCTTAAGTATTTGTAAACTCTTTATCATAGAAAAGACCTTCACAAATATATGAGAAAATATATCAAGCATTCTCAAGTCTACCATAGAAACACATACGAAATCAACTCACTGGAAGGTTTGTTACAACCCTACCATACCAAAGCAATGTTGGATTGATGTTAACAAGGACTTAATAATAGAAGGTTTACCGTTATCTAATCACTTCTTATCAATAAATAATAAAAATTGTTAGATTAGATCAAATTAAATGCACTCAATATGTCAAATTCAAATTTAAATTAAATATTAAAATTTCCAAAATATTTAGATTTAAATTAAATATTGGAATTTTATTATTATTAATTAAGTCAACCAAAAATAGTTGTTGCCAAAAATTGGCATTACAATTTACAAAACAATTCCCAAAATAGAAATTAATATGATTTTTATTTAAAATCAAAATAAATTGCTTCTCAGTGATATGTAATTGGTTAGGGAGAGACTATTTCATTCATTGATCTTATGTGTCAACATATAATTTGTCATTATTAAATATATTTGGTAAATGTTTAAGTAAACATTTGGATCTCCTCCATTTTGCAGAGACTTCTTTACAATGTTTGTGGGCTGGTCCTAAATTCTCCACTTTCTTACAGATTCTGAGGACTTGCCGGGAGTAAGCAAATACCCTTGTTTGTTCCTGTATTCAATCACTCAAAGCGATCAAATTCAAGGAAAAATAATAACTATAAAGCATGGCAGACACGTTAGAAGAGAGGAAGGCTTCACGCTCCAACCCTGTTGATCATGGATTTCAGGTTCTTCTTTTGTTTTTTCTTTTATTTTTCTTTACTCTCGGAATTTCTCGTTTCAAATAGTTGATTGATTAACTGCGTCTCGCCCAATTTCTGTGCTTTTGTTGCGATATCTCCAAATCGTAACCTCTTTTATGGTTTTGGTGCGATGTATCTTCTGGGTCTTTTGGGGGATCTTTAATTTGTAGGATTGAATTTTGAGGTGGGAATTTGTGGAGATTCTTCTTTGAGAATAGGTTTCATAACATCAATTTCTCTTTTGTTCGAAATGGCGGTTTCAAAAGCAATTCAGATAAATACTCAGCACTAAGCTACGTTTATGGAGGCGGAGACAGTAGAGATCGGAGTGAAAAGTGATATGCCCGTTAACTTAATTACCAAAACTAGAGTCTCAAGAGCTTTTAAGATCGTCATAACAATGCTTGTTAGATGTAAGAAAATGCAAGTTCAGTGCCAAGAAAAATTTGTAACTTCAATTCCGAAAGGAATAACGGTGGGACGCTTTAAAATGTTCAACCATTTCTTGCACTGGAAGTACCTGTTGCCTCTTTATCAAAGTTATCATTGGCTGAGAAATACCCGTTCTGCTTCTTTTCCCGTGTTGATCGTTTGTGTTTTTATTATTTCAGATACCAACATCCTCCTATTTTCCAGCTTATCCACATGGTGAATTTCAGATGGTACCAATCATTTACCCTACACTAGTTCCAGGATTGGAACTTCAGAACCAGGAACAGATAAATCTTGGGGCTGGCCTATATGCTGTGCCTGTTCCATCGTATATGGGGCCAGTTGCTGGACTACCACCAAGCACCCTTATTCCTCTTACCTACAGTATCCCAACGTAAGCGGATCATAAACCTTAACTGTTAGTTTTGGAGTTTAATTTTGATTTAGTTTAAAGAGTAATTTTGTCGTAGGAAAATTAAACACGTTTTGGTTGACTCATTTTTGTATCAGTATGCTTTTCCCTGCACCAAATGGTTATGCTGTTAAAAACTACGTCTACAATTATTTTGGGTTTGTTGAGTTACATCCTTAATGTTCATCCATTATTGCTTTTAGCTCAAATGACAGTTTTGAGGTCAGCAACAGAATAACAGTCAAAACAAGCAACCCTTTCATCCTTTTAGCTGGAAATTACCTGTCTTTTGCCACTGTGTCATAAGCCCATGATTAGCTTGGAAACTAATGTAATAAAGATTTCAGTAACTGAAGAAACTGCTTTGTTGATGTCTGTGAGGGTGGAGATGATGGATGATAATTAATAGTTCCGTTGTATTACATGGTACATTCGACTGCTAAATAGAGTAAGAAAACATCATTCTCTTTGTGTCCGCTTAAGCAGTGGAACAAGTCCTGAACCTAGGCCAGCAGGTGATCATGGGCAAGGAGGACAACCGCAACAACAGCAACAGCAACAACAACCTGCACCTCAGCGACAAGCTGTCATAAGGAGATTTCAAATTGCTTTTCATCTCGATTTGGTACTTATTCTTAAACTGGCAGCTGTGATCTTTTTGTTCAACCAAGAAGGATCAAGGCAAAGACTCGCAGTACTTGTGTTTTTTGCTTCTATCATCTATCTGTAAGTGTCAACTCCTAAACTTTGTCTTCTCTTTGTTTTCTATCTTTATCTTTTGATAATAATATGCATATAGCATTAATCTGCTATGCATGTACGCTTCAAGTCCTAAGAAAGGGATGCCTAGAAAATGTTGAAGCACATGAGCTTAGAGTTGGAGAAACAAAAGAAGTATAGTTAAATGAAAGCAGAATGACTAGTAAACATGCTGCCCCAAACCAAAGGCTTATAGACGTGTTTTTTGCTTTTAACAGCCTTAATATTTTTTTTCGTAACCTCATGCCAATTATGTAAAGGATGTTTGTTATACTCTATGTGGATTATTGTAGGTATCAAACTGGAGCACTTACACCATTGATACGATGGCTTTCACAAAGCATGCGAAGGGTAGCTGCTCCTCCACGCCCACCCAGGCCACCGCCTCTGAGGGCTGAAAACGCCCCTCCTGCTGCAAGGCAGAATGATAATGTTCCTTTGGCAGGTATTTGTTCAATATCCTGAATGGTAGTCCTATTCATGATTTGTGGATGAAGTGAGGTCACAAGGTGTATATGGATCAAAGAACAGAATACTATGCTTTACCGGCCCAAAAATGATATCAAAAGAGAGAGTTTCATATCAGACTTTTTACTCTTTTGGTTGGTATGGCTAATACTGACTCTAATTTTAAAAAAGTTCTAAGACTAAATTAAAAATGAGTTTATAAAATTGTCTACAATATATTTGATAATAATGAAGATATAAATAATAATGTATTAAATAAAATTTTTTATGTAATTGAACGTATACAAAGTGAGTATAGATTATATAATTAAATATATTAGTTTAACCTAATTTAAATATTTTTAATAAATATTTTTAAAATTTTTTAATTTTATACTGAAAATGAAAATTATTATAATAATTTTTTAAAATATGTAAAGATAGCATTTAAAATTAAGTTCACTTATTATAAATGTATTTTTTTAACTTTTTATTATTCATAGTTTTGTATTTGAGAATTAAACGTTCCTTTTTTATATACTAATTGTTGTGGTTATTGTTTATGTAAAAAATATATTAAAAATAATATTAATAGGAATAAAACGATAGTTATTTTATCAAACTTATATTATTATGATTTTCAGATATTTTTGAAGTAAAGTTAAAAAAATATAGCACAATATATTGAAGGATTATTTTGTAATTTTATAAAAAAAATTAAATTATTTTGTAATTTTTAACTATTTTTTGAAACGAGATTCTGACCGGTATCATAATCAAATCTGATACTAAGTTTGGTGTAACATTCATAACATTGATATGGAGGCATAGGATTTGTGTTTATCCCAAATTATATCCCTTTTTGTGTGACCTTAAAAAATATCTGATAATACTTGAGCCTAGTGCTTGGAGTTTGATTCAGACTATGTCAAGAAGTTACGTGTTTCATTGGATTTCTTTCATCCTCATTTGCTCAAATTTCAAGACTTTGATTGTTTTAGTTGTTCTGGTGATAACTTGTTATTTTGATCCTTGTTACTCTTCTGACGTCTCCAGAGGAACAAGCTGGAGCTGAGAATGAGGATCGGCAGCCAGAGCATGGTAACCCGGCGGCTGAAAATCAGAATGTGGCTGAGCACGGTGGAGCTAACGGCGTTAACCACTGGTTGGGAATTGTTAAGGAGATTCAAATGATCATCTTTGGCTTTATCACTTCTCTTCTCCCAGGCTTTCACAATGTAGAATAGAAGCAGCAGTGAGAACCATAAACTGTAATCAAAACCTTTTAAACCGTTGTAAAAAAAAGAGCTTTAGCATTCTTTGCTATAAGAAAAAATTCGCTGCTTTCATTTGTATTTACGTTATAATATTTTTCATTTCTCAGTTTTAACGGCCAATGCAAAATCTCCCTTTGATTTGCTCTAATTTGGGGGATTGAACAGGATGTATATGCAGGAACCGAGAGACCCTTATGTGGACTCGAATGACCAATCTTTCTTCAAGTTTTCAAATATTTGAACTTTAGATGAACGAGTGAAATGAGTCAGAGAGACGTGAACTGGGAAGTGAAAAGATAACACTAGCTTAAAAAATGCCATATATTGTACTCTGAATGGATGTACAACCTTAGACAAGGATGTCGGGGTCAAAGAGATGAGCGGTTGAGAAGATCTCATAAAATCTAATTGCAACATCCATTTTATCTGCAATAGTTTGATCCTTGTATTTGACAGGGCAATGGGTGGCTCATGATTGGTGTATTTGATCATTAATTTCGTTACAGCAACAATAACCATTCCGCATTTAGCTGAAGTGTGCACGCTTTTCTGCATTGCCTTCCGTGCACGCAAAATATTTACGGTTCCGTAACTTCACCAAAACCTAAATAAAAGTATGACGCAACTTCTCTCTCCCGTTCGTTTACTTGAGAATTGAAAAAAAATGGATAGGACAAGCAGAAGTCAATTGCTTAGTAGTTTTCAAGAAACGATTCGTCAAAAGACTGAACCTGGATTCTGAGAGAAACCTGGATTCTGAGAGAAGTACCAGACCAGGAACTCCTTAGGCAACAGGCATGGAAAGATCAAGCCAATATAAACTAGTTATTTAGGCAACTGACCCCAGTAGACTTATTGTAACTCGTGTTTTCAGGCGGACCAAAAATATAAAACTTTTATAAACCTGCAACTCCTCAGGAATATGTAGGAAAGGAAGCTGGCATAAACTCACTTTATTTTGCGCCAAAAGAATAGTAATTACAAACGTATCACATGTTACAAAAGTTACATCTCTAACAAAAGATTGCTAATTTTCCGAAGCTCCTTAATAGCTGTGATAGCTGTAACTTGTCCTTTGCCAACTAGAATGTTTTTCGAGAAATTCTCCAATGATCCTGCCTGACCCCGATCTTGCTGGAAAACAGATTCAATCACCTGCCAAAATCAGCAATAAAGACCAGCTTCATCTTCAAGTTGAAAAATTTTTCTGCATTTTAGCACTTCCAGATGTCTATAAAAAAGACTAGGGTTTTACCTGAATATGTTCAAGCATTGACTGCCCGAGATTCCTCAAAGTACCCATCACATTCTGGTCAAGACCATCTCCTTTTTCACTAGAAGTTGAAAGACAGGGTCCATCCACAGAAGAATCGTCATTAGCCATCTTTTTAAAGGCATCACTGGCAGATATCGTGGAATCAGGTGTCCTGTTTCCTTTTTCAGAGGTCTCGTCAACAACGTTGTTACGTCTGAACTTCCAAAACCACTGAAATTTACCAGAAAGAAGCTTCCGATCTTTTGCACCAGTCGAGGAGCCCTTGGAAGGCTCTCTACTACTCTCTGAATTAACACAGGCATCATAAGGATCATGGGAAACAGGTAGAACTGAATCCTCTTGGACAGCCTCAGGATGACCATCATTTTCATTGATATACAAATTTGAGGCAACACTACTCTTCCCCGAGTCAATTTCATGATCATTAGCACCACAAGAAGGACTAGATGGGTCTGAAAATACAGACGAGTTTTCCTCACTGACATAGTTTCCACTTAAACGTCTCTCATTATCTGTGCAAGTCAAGTCCTTACCTTCCCCTTCATATCCTGCAGGCTGATCATCCTTCTTGTTTGAAACCTCAAGACAGCTTGCCTTTTCAGTATCTTCATCCAATCCAAGCTCATTACATAAGTCCTCCAGCAGTCTGCGTCTAACAGATGACTTGTGGTCCTTATTGCTGCTCCCAACATTTGCTGGGGATGGCTCAGATTCAGTTCTGGATAAACTCAGTCTTACTTTCTCTGACCACCCTTTTTTCCGGTTTAGAGTTCTCTTTTCTGAATTTTCTTTTCTGAGTTCTTCAGCTTTGTACAGATCTCTCCACTTTGCTTCCCAATAGCTGTCAGGCACCACATGTAACGGAGTTGTTGTAGGAATTGAATCAACTGAAAGGGTATGACCTCTCGTCACTCTTGGTTTACTACAGATATACGTCTCCCCACCAAATAAGGGCGATGAGGATAATACATTAGTCTCTAATGCGAGAGTCTGTACAGATTTTGCCTTAATTATTAGTTTCTTCAGATCTACATTCTCAGGAAAGTTCAACAGTCTCTGGAGACATGTAGTTGCGTTCTCTGTGGCAAGAAGTGAAGATCTCAAGTGAAGCAACATAGAAACTGCGATAGCTGAGATCAATGCTCCGCGAGGTGAATTAAAGGTTGCAAAACTAGAACCTGTATCATCTGCAGAAACTTTATCTAATGTATTGTTATTTGCTGCAAATATTTCATCCCAAACAAATAATAGCTCCAGGAGTGAAAACTCTCGGCCAAATAAAACCCTCAACCAGCGAATTGAAAAATACTGCGGTTCAACACCAAGCTCAACAAGGTGGCTGTGCAAAGATGAATCAACAATAGACAGCAAGCGGTACAGTGCAGATGAAGCTTCAATTACAGGAGGTAAGCCAGAATGGGAACCAATTGCAGGCGAGGGAGAGAAAAAATCTGCCATGGCAACTGAACCATGAGCCCCACTCATCAAAGCATCAAACATAGAGTAAGCATCATGTTCCATGAATTTCTCAGATAAGACAATTCCCAGTTCACCTTCAGCCCCATAGGCATCACTCAGCATAAGTATGGTTTGTATTTCAGGATCCAGCTCCAGGAGACTTTTAACTTTTGTAGCATTACCCTTGGAGCCAATTTCATCTTCCTCAGTATCTAAAAGTTTCTTGAATTCAAAATTATATGTCAGATCATTTTCATGAACTGATAAGTCATCAAATTTGTCAGTGAAATGGTCTTCATACTGCTTCCTCACTTCAGTTAGATGCTCTATATCGACATGAAGAACATACAATAAAGGAGCCAAAAGTTCGTGCATTCCTGTAAAGGAAACCCCGTTATCAGTAAAAAGAGATTAGATTTTCCCATAAACAAATATCATTGAGAACTACACCTGAACTAATATTGCAGAATTATATCCAATATTAGCTAATTTGATGTAATGTAAAACTTAAGATTCAACAATTTTAGTGTGTTCATAAAAGAGAAAAAGATATCCTATAATCACTGTTTATCTTCATGTAAACATCTTTTCATCTATGGTACACAAGGCAAAAAATGCCTATCATGTTATTTAGACATTATTATTCGGGAACTGAGCATCAAATGGACTGAGAAATTAAAAAAGATGGTAAAAAAGCATTGACTTGCAACATTCTATGGGTAGTTCCATTTTACCTTGCTTGTAACTATATTCTGGGTGTCTGAGGCACCATAAAAGCAAAATTCTTCTCAACATTCCTTGACATCCAGGTGTCTGGAAATAACTCTCGTGTTCAGGATACAAACGTGACAAGTCCTGGTCAACTGTCTTTTCCAATTCAGCATTCCGAAAGAAACGGCTCCAGGTACTGTCTGCATTCAAGATTAACCCCATGGTCATTGCGAAGAAGAGATATACTCATAGAACAAGTTCTTTAGCCCAAATTGCAAGGGCATCGATATAGTTTTGAACACATATGAGCCCAAGTTGAAGATTGAAAAAAAGGGGGGCATTGTATATACGGATGCTGAATATCAATCACCAAAACAACATCATGGGATCAAGCAAATAAATCTGGCAGACACAAACTAAAGCAAAAAGAGAGAGAGAGAGAGAGAGAGAGAGACATCTGTCGGCAGTGCAGGGCTATTTCTTAAGCAGATAAACCCAAATAACAAAAGAAGTCTTACCCGGGTTTTGTGAAAGTGGGTTATCTAGAACAAGATCAGGCGAATTACTTTCGTCCTTTTTAATTTGCGGATCAACTAAGAGACGTCTTCTTAAAGCAGCATATCTGAGAAGACAAGAAATGACCTCATATTAGAGCTCACTGGCATAGCAACCACAAATATTTATCTACTACAGAGATGCCACAACTCAGGAGTATATTGTGAAGTCGTGATCTTTAATGATACTGCCAATCGTACAAAACACATAAGTTAGAAGGCAAACAATGCCTTACGGATACTGATCATAGGCAAAAAAATAAATCTTTCAGTAAATGGATAAAATGGTGTTTTTATAGTCTTGAAACAAGAAAGAAAAAGAGGACTGAAAATTGCCGAGAACGAACCTACAAGAACAGATACTCCGCCATTACAAACATATAATTACCTGAACATAAACCCTCAGATGATAATTTCTTCTAAAAATTAAAAACTTCACCAGCCACCCCACATCAAACAGAAAGTTTAGGAGAGGAAAGGTACAAAGGTTTAAACCTTCTGCGACAATCAGCCGTGACTCTGCGAAGATCATCAACCGACGAAGATGAAGGCAAAATTCGGAGATTTATGCGCCACCGCACACCTCTCAAATTAGGAAAACCTAACTGATTCTCGTCGGAGGGCTTCGAACACCCCAATTCCGGCGAGGCCTTTTCAATTGCGGCCGGTGACATGATTATCTCAAACAAAGCAAATTACACAAAAACCAAGCAAAACCCACCAATTGCCGCTCTAACCCACATCAAATCATCAAAAATCTTACCATAAACATGATACGAACCCATGAAAGGAATGAACTTTATATGGGGTTCTAGAGATGAGAGCTTTTTGTGCTAAATAATGATCCTTCTGCGAGATAAGACAAAAGAGAGATAATTCGGGAACAAAATAGAGAAAGAAGCAAAATCTATGGAAAGGGAGGGGGAGAAAGGGGGTTTGTGAAGAACGAGTATGGTATTATGGAGGATTGCATGTATCTCTGAGGCGTTGGTCATGTCCTTGAAGGCTATTCAGTTGTTTTTATTAGTTCCTTGTTCTTTTTCTTGAACGTTTCTCAAACTTTTCTGAGACACAATTGTCAATTGGACAACCTAGAATGTTGCGAGCTTTGATTAAATTCAATATTAAGATAGTTGTTGCTGATCATACAGAAAATTAGCAAATGAAATAACCTATTCCATAATTGCTGTGCCAATACTGTTCTATTGCATCTAGTTCATATATTTTTGTGGGTCCTATATAAATATATGGACCAGATGCGATGAAACAGCACTGGCACAACAATTATGAAACAGGTGATCTGTTCCCGGAAATTAGTTTCTTTCCCATATACTATTATGTGATTTCACTCATGAGATAGGCACAAATTCCAACTAAACCCTGACCTGTACGTAATTCTGGTGTGAATTTAATATTGAATTTAAATTTCACTCATACACGACAAATTAATAATTTTTATTACATAATAAACTTTCACGGTACGGAATTAGATTAATAGGTTAAAATAATAATTATGTTAAACTAGTTATATAATAATTTTGAATTTTTCTATGATGATGGTAATTACATTCACACTATGTTAAAAAATTACTATGGTTAAATAATTGACTATCATATTTATTGAAAACTATGATTATATTGTAATTAATAATTTCTAAATATTAAGTGTAGTTAGATCTTATTTTTAAAATTATAATTAAAATTTTATTGATTTTTTTTGTTTATTTATACCAATATTATTTTCAATCTATTTTTAAAATAAACTAATTAAGTTAATGCATTTATATTGAATTAATTTAACACATTCTATTTGGTGAATGAAATTCATATTCAATTGATAATATTGTTAAGTTCAATATGTTTTATTTTATTAAATAGATATTTATTTAATTTTAAGCATAGTCTTTAAGTTAGTAAATTGTAATAAATTAATTGATTAATATATTTTATACAATCCTAAATTCCTAATACTATTAATTTACTTGTATATATTTTACAATTGCCTGAAAGTTAATAGTCCCATAATGGATACTGAGAAAGGCATTCAAATGAAGGTTGTGAGATGTTGAGTTTTCATCGAATGGATTTGGTCCTTGGTTTGTTGCTTAATAGTCAATTCATATTCACAACTAACTTTCATTCTTTGTCTTCTTTTTTTTCTTTTGTTTGTTTAATTTAATAATTAAAAGATTCAAGTGGTTGAACCAGTAAAAATCTTAACCTAATTGACTCTCTACTTTAGTTTTTAATTTTTTAGTTTGATTTACATTAATAATTTTTATTCTTAAAACTCAGACCAATTTATTAGTTAATCGTTCAATTTCGTAAATTAATCAATTTTTATAAATAAAAATAAATCAATTAATTTTATTTAATAATCTTCTTTTTTAATCTTTAAAATTTCAATAAATGAAGACAGATTCCTTTAATTATATTTTAAAATTTTTATTTTTATTCAATATTTAACTAATTTTATGATGATTTGAGATTCAACCATAAATGTTGTGTAATTTCTCATTCTTTGTTATGATATCTTTTCGACTTTTTTGTGTTAAACTACATATATATTTTCGTAAATATATCATTGTAGAAAAAAATAGACAATGTCAATGTTTCTAAAATTTTGGAAGCTACAAGGTTATCATAATTAAAATAATGTTCTTCTGCAGTAATTTTACTAGTTGTCATCTTAACTGCAAATGTTATGTCTTTTTAAGGCTATTCAAAATTTATAATAGCAATGATGAAGCTTTCAAAAGGTCAAAATCAACGTATCCATTACACAAGGTTAATAATGCAGGCTTATATCTTGAGCGGAGTGATAAGGGTGAATGGAGCGATAAGGTTGAGGACTCTCAAGAACATACACTACAACTTAAAGGGTGTGTCATTGCCAGTGAAACAAGGTTAGTCGATCTAGTTCTAGTGATAGACGATCCTACAAAGACACTTTACTATTAAAGCCCAAGAAGTAGCTAGCCTAGGTTATTTACTAGGTTGTTAGGTTATATCATGTTTTTTTTCATATATTTATGTATTCTTCACTTGTTCGTTAAGTGTGGAAAATATATATCAATAAAACAACAATTCTTCAGCAGCTATACTTTTCAATTTCTATCAATTTCTTCTTGGTATCAAAGCTAAAACTGTGTTGAAAGAACACATTAAGCCAAATATGAATTCGTCTTCATTGTTCTCAGCCAATAGTTCTATTCCCATCAACTT
>JANZLX010000212.1:14499824-14515337 GCA_025531955.1 Erythroxylum orinocense
GGATAAAGAAGCGATGTGGGTCAAGTGGGTGCAAATTTATCGTCTTAATGGGCAAAGTTTTTGGCAAATTCAGTCTAGGTATGAACATTCTTGAATTTTTAAAAGTTTATTGCAACTATGAGACTTGATTTATCCTACTATTAAAAGTAAGGTTGGGAATGGAGAGAATACAAGTTTCTGGTTTGCTAATTGGAATGAATTTAGCCTACTCTGGTTGAGGAATGATTTAACCATATTTAGAAATTAAATCTCTAAGGAAGCATCGGTGGCATGGGTAGTTTGGGAGAGGACACAATTGAATAGTTGCAAGTTTGGCCAAATACTTGACCAATATATGAATGGTGTGCTACTTCAAAATGAGACAGACAAGTGGATTTGGATAGCAAATCCAGCTGATGAATTCACAACCAAATTAGCACACGAGTTAGGGAGAGAGCTACAGGAAGAGGTACCATAGACTGATTTGGTATGGAAATAGGCATTAAGTCCCAAATTTGCATTTTTTTGTAGTTGGCTCTTAAAAATAGATTGAGAACTAAAGACCGATAGTTTGATAACTATGATCTCATTTGTGTGTTGTGTAAACATATCAATGAGAGTAGAAATCACTTGTTTTTTGAATGTGAATATAACAAAGTGATGTGGAGCAACATTTTTCATATGATTGGGATTCAAAATTTCTCCTATGAATGAAATGAGGTGTTTAATGATGTTATAAGGTATATAAGACCTGGGAGGCAAGATGGTCTCATCATCAGGACCTCATTTCAGATGGTGTTATATTACATATGGAGGGAGAGGAATAGACGCTTATTTAAGCAAGTGGAACAACACAAGTACGAGCTCACTACTAGTATAGTTAACCTGATTAGAGAGTTAATCATAGTATATAAGAAACAAGACATCATTAGATAGGAGCTTAGAAGGATCTAGTTTATTTAGATGATTTATGTGGTTTAGGTGAAATGATTGTAACAGAATAGTTGTGGTTGTAGTATTTTTGTAATTATCCTTGTAATAGAATTGTATATTCTAGTTTTTAGCTTTGGTAATATATTTCTTTTAATTAAAAAAAAGATAAGTGTAAATTAATCACGATTCACATTAGCTTTAGAGACAGGCATGGCTTAACAAGAACAACGGAAGTTTTCCCTGTAAGCATAATATCGGAAAACACTATACATAATACTGTAATCCAAATCTAATCTACACCTTCCATTTATTATTCAAAATGTACACGAAAATCGAGAAAATGAATTATACAGATAATTCTGAGATGGGCTGATGGAGTTATAAAATATGTATAACTACGTATGTGAAAAAACAAATTAGTATCAAACTTCTGTGCTTCACAGTATTTTGAAACTTGAACCGGACATTAAATCGAAGGTCTTATTGATTATCGATTTGATTGGTTCAATCACCAGTCAAACTGGTGTGACATCATAATTATGTAATAATTATTTTTAATTATATATAATATTAATATTATTAAAAAATACAAAACTACAAAATAATATTAAAAAATAAAAAATTTAATGAACCAGTGGTCGGATCGGTGACCAGTTTTGACCGATTCTTACTGGTTCAATTGAGAACCGATTTTTAAAAATGAACTGAACTAAATAGTCTACGGGTTACCAATCGAACCGACTAATTTAGTCTGATTTTTAAAACTATTATGCTCCATGATTTACTTTAAAAGGAACAGGGTAAACAATTGCCTTCTATGTTTCATTGTCGAGAAACGACAAACATGAATTAACGCACGTGAATCAAAACCAAACACATTTGTTGCTTCATTTATTAACAAAGAAATACTAACAGTGAATCGTAAACTTAAAATACGAAGAACAATTCGACAAGCAATTATGCAATATCTTTAATGGAAAATATAATATTTAGAATTAGGCTCTCATATTACTACATAAACATAATCATAATAATCCTTTAATTCAGATCTAAAATTTCTATTTTTTTACATTAAAATATAGAATATGATGACTTCACTTAATCGAAAATTGAGAAAAAAAAATCTCTTTTAATCAGTTGTTCAAAGTGAGGATTCTCAGTTGAGGATGAATGAGATAAACTTTGTCAATTATCAAACTTTATGCTAATTCAACATCATCATCCGATACCTTAAAGTTTTATTTTTGCATGCGCCAATTAAGGAGCCTGCTTAGATGCTAATCGCATGATTTTTCATATTGGTTTCGTGGGTTTTAACCATAACTATGTTTGACTGAATTGCATGAGCTTAAAAGTTAAAATAGAGGGTGAGTCTTGAAATAATCAATAAAGTTGTTGACCATCATTTTTAAAAGTTAAAATAGAATTACTATATAAAATCTATCAATCAACCGTCAAATTTTATGCAGAGAAAGTTTGGAAATCATGGACTGGTACTGATAAATTCTCCACTAGGCTCTTTAAAAATTAATACTATAAACAATAATATAATAACCAGTAAAAGTCTATCTTTTGTGATTAGAAGATTTTAAAATCACCAAGAAGAAAGAAGCAATAATCGAGTCTAGATTTTCTGTCCAACTTTATGGTATCTTATTTTATTTTATGAGTTTCAGCTATTTATTTACGCAAGTCCCACGTTTATTTATGCGAGATCCACGCGAGACCCACATAAATAAATGACTGAAATTTATAGGACAGAATAAGACACCATAAAATTGAACAAAAGATCTTGTGTCCTACAAACCCTCACACATTGAATAGCCATGTTCACTAACATTGACTTTTGACCTTTTACTATAAAGCAGTAGTCATAAATTATGTGTAAGGGACAAGACAAACTGATGACAATTGTTTCCTTACCACCCTTCCCGTCATCTTCGCTTCTTTTTTCTATTTAATTTCATTTTCTAAAATTTGAAAAAATATTAATCCTGAGAAGTGTGATAATCAAAAGTTTTCTTCTACTTCCGTTATTAACTAACAATGTGGCAGTTAAGATCAACAAGATTATGAAACCTACTAAATTCACACTTGAATTGAAGCAGTCATTCATTCCTGCTCCTTTTTTAGCACAAACACCAAACAACGGCATCACCACTTCTGTCTTTTTAACTCCTCCTCCAATCAGACACACTCTTTCCTTTTCTCTCTCTAACACTCCTTTCCTTGTGCGCTTAGTATAAAGCAAATGGTTAATTGCATCTCGTCCCAACCGTTGTCTAGCCTTAGCTAAGCTACCGTTTTAGCTTCTGCTTTCAACAAACAGAAAAAGGTTGCACTGTATTTCGCTCCATTCACCCTTGTTACTGCCTTTTTTTTTCCTTATTCGTTTCGTTTGTTTCTGTTGTCCGTAAGTGGAAGATGGTAGTCAAAAATATGATAGGAATGTGAACAAAAATGTAAATTAAGAAGCTGCTGTTTATGGGTTCTGTTTTTTCTTTTTTTATTTTTGTAAGGTGGTAGCATTCTTTAGTAGCTGAAAGGTCAGGTCTAGATCTTTCTCTTCATAGTCTTTGCTGACAGATAGAGGTGATTCATGATTGGTCTTTCTTGTTCATTTTTTATTGTTTAAAAATTGTTTCTTTCAAATTTTCTTGCATTTTTTCATCCTCGTTTTGGAATGCAGATTCGCTTGCATAAGTTCGTGAATGTAAATCAAGTCGCTACTCTGATCTGATCACGCTGTCTTTCTCTCTGGCTCTGGTAATTCACTTGATTTAATTCTATTTTTCCTTCTGTTTTGGCTTCTTTCTTTTGAAACATTGGTTGATTTTATGAGTCTAAGCTATTGGATTTGTCAAGTTCAGTAATTGACGTTGAAGCTACTTACTTTAGTGTCGGTGGTCGCTACCACTCACTCTTCAAAGCACCTCTATTTAAAGTCTTAGTCATCTGCTTCGTACTAAGCTACTACATAGCATTTATTTCCGTTTTAAAGTTTCTGATGTTGCAAAGTAAATCTCTTTTGGTTATTGTAATTTGTGGTGTTTTCGTTAGTGCTCAATTTTTGAATTGTGCTTGTGAGGTCGGATTTGAGATTTCTTCCACTACCTGACATCCACTTATTTTGTGAACTTATTAAATTTCGCAGTTAATCTACCGTTGTTACTTTAAGCGCTTTTCTCAAATCGTGACTATGTTTACTTTTCTTTAATTTCCACTTTGCAAATAATATTAGCTAAGAGTCTGAAATTTTACCTGTAGCAATTAAAAGCAAATTAGTTAAGTTAAAAGATGTTATCTTTATAAGCTTTTGGACAGAAATAAGTTCTGATCATCTTGGTTTATGTAACTCATGCACTTCTGCTATTTTCTGTCCGAAGCTAACCGGTTGCGATAATGTTCTAGCAGTAAGCTGTAGGCAGCGACTGAAAATGTGGGTAATAACCATCTTGTTCGCACAACTTGTCTTCTTTTCTCTATTCGTTTGTGGGATAAAAGAGATCTATATTGTGACAATGGAGGGAGATCCTGTGATAAGCTATAAAGGAGGTGTCCCAGGCTTTGAAGCGACTGCCCCCATTTCCGATGAAAAGATCGACACTACCAGGCATGTGAAACCATAAATGTGCTTTATGCGACTATGAAATGAATTTTCAGGTGTATACTCATTGTCACTATGCTTTAGGTTCATATATTTGCATATTTCCGAAATGGATGATTAGTGTTCCATCTCATTTGCAACTTATGCTCCTGTGTCATGTAATTTAAATATTCTAGTTTTGACCATCAGGACTGAATTTCCTCAATATATGCACCATAGGCTTCTTGCATTTATCATATTCTGTCATCTAATGTAGTACATGCCCTCAACTCTTTGACGATTTCTTTTACACCCACCAGTCAAGTTCCATGTTCAAAAGAAAGTGTTCAGCAGCTTGAATTCTGTATGCAATTTCTTTCCAAACCTTCTTTTGGTGATGCAACCAAGCTTCTAACCCGTTTCTAGTCCCCTTGAAAGTTTACAATATTATTATTGACATGCACTTTCTATATCAGAGGTTTTGAAGTAGTTGTAAGGAACTAGTTTTGAAGTAGTTGTAAGGAACTATTTTAACTCTTGTCCCTCTACCAGTGAGCTGGTCACGTCTTATGCCAAGCATCTTGAAAGTAAACATGATATGCTTCTTGGTATGCTGTTCGACGAAGGGGCCTACAAAAAACTTTACAGCTATCGACATCTTATAAACGGATTTGCAGTTCATCTATCAACTGATCAGGTGAAAGTTCATGTCACCCATTTACTGTTTGTCCCACTGTTAAGAAATGGTTCTCCTGTTGGAAATCGTGTTTGCTTACGTAGTTTCAATATATTAGTAGGCAGATATTCTAAGACATTTCCCTGGCGTAAAGTCTGTGGAGAGAGACTGGAAGGTTAGGAGACTCACAACGCACACGCCACAGTTTTTGGGTCTTCCAACTGAAGTTTGGCCTACTGGAGGTGGCTTTGACAGGGCTGGAGAGGATATTGTGATAGGTTTTGTGGACTCAGGAATTTATCCATACCATCCAAGCTTTGCAATTCACAATGGTGATCCATATAGGCCTCTTCCGAAGTATAAAGGAAAATGTGAAGTTGATCCTGATACAAAAAGGGACTTCTGCAATGGAAAAATAATTGGAGCCCAACATTTTGCTAAAGCTGCAATAGCTGCTGGGGCATTCAATCCTACCATAGATTTTGCTTCTCCTATGGATGGTGATGGACATGGAAGGTTAGATCCATTTCATAAGAAGTGGAATTTTATACTTGCATTTGTTGTGCAAGTTGATACAGATATTTGAATCACATATCTAGAAACATAGCGCTTAGCTCACAATTATAAATGAAGTGTGCTTGCCTTTATTAGAGAGAAAAGAAAAAAGAAAATGGAAAAGGAAATAACAAAGATGTAATTTCCATGTTTATTTATGTGGTCGAGCTCCTCAATTTTTTCTTTTCATGCAATAGGAAGGATGATAAGATAGATCTTTTAAGCTATTTCATTGAAATGATATCCCTTACCACAAAAGCACAATCGGGGTGATATTTTTCAGAATGTGAATACAATAACTGCACTCATCATCAAACAATGAACCGCTAGTTAAAAGCACAATCGTGGTGATATTTTTCAGAATGTGAATACAATAACTGCACTCATCATCAAACAATGAACAGCTAGTTTATCATCGTACATGTAGTCTAGAAAGGTTTGCAGCTGATCCTCCATAATATTATGTTCTTTAAGTTCTACCTATTGGTTGAAAAGACCCCAAACGGTATCATCAATACCAGGCCGTACTGTGATTATTGAATAACGTCGGAATCATTGAAGGAAAACTTTCTGTTTATACTAGTAAATTTTATTATCATTCTAAATTTATGTTAGTTCTGATGTTCAGTTGGTTGAGGGCATAGTTTTCTGTATGACACTGCTTGATTTGCCTACATTTCATTGCTGTTTCTACATGTATATGAGCACAACTTCTTGCAGAAATTTCCATTTCAGTTAGAAATATTTTCTTTTCTATATTGGATTCATTTTTTATTCAACATTATCATAGATAAATGAGTGATATGCAAGGAAAAACAAACAGGCAACAATCCATGAGAAAAGGTCTCGTTGACAAAACTAAATATTGTTGATATGCTTGAAGTATTTTTCTGGGTACCCCTAGAAAACTAAGAAAGACTATGGACAAATTCGAAAAAGTCCACTTATTCATGTTAAAATCTCCAAGTTATGGTGCACAAAACTGGATGCTCCTCCTATCTTTGGGAGAATATATGCTATGATCATTATCCTTTCCGATAGTATGAAATAATGTTCTGATTAACATGCCTGTAAAGTATATGTAAAGCAAGATGTCTTCTAAATCTGACACCATGTTCTCTTTGCCTTTGTCACCGGCTACCAGTCACACAGCAGCTATTGCAGCGGGAAATAATGGTATTCCAGTGATAATGCAAGGCCATGAATTTGGAAGAGCAAGTGGGATGGCTCCTCGTGCTAGGTACGAACAATAGCTGTTGCTGAAATGTGCTGTTGGAGCACTTCCCTCTTTTACTTTTGTGTAGAATGACCAGTGCAATTGCATTTGCATAGGATTGCTGTGTACAAAGCACTCTACAGGCTTTTTGGAGGCTTTGTAGCAGATGTAGTAGCTGCTATTGATCAGGTATGCCATTGCCACTCTTGGCCAATAGCACATATCAAAGTGCAAGGATCAAGTATTGCCGCTTAATTTGTTTCCATTCTGGCTGTTTTTCACGGTTTAAATTCCAGCTATATAATTTCTTTCGGCCATGTCTTTATCCTAATGCAATCATATTAAGATACTCAGGTAATTGGCGAAATAACATAACCTATCAATTACTTGGGTATAGTTGCATTGAACTCCTCCTAGATTCCGTTTTGTCAACTAATTATCAATTTTTGGCTATACTTTTTATGCTAGGGGTTTAGATTTCTAAGATAACATTCTAAACAGGCTGTTCATGATGGAGTGGACATACTCAGCCTCTCAGTGGGTCCAAATAGCCCCCCAGCAACCACCAAGACTACATTCTTAAACCCATTCGATGCTACACTTCTAGCTGCTGTAAAGGCAGGTGTATTTGTTGCACAGGCAGCAGGAAATGGAGGTCCCTTTCCAAAGACTTTGGTTTCTTATAGCCCTTGGATAACATCTGTGGCGGCTTCAATTGATGACCGCAGATACAAAAATCATCTAACCCTGGGAAATGGAAAAATCTTGCCAGGAATTGGTTTATCCCGTAAGTTTTACAGACGAACTTCCTCAAGCATCTTGTATTTATCAACTGACTTCCTGCCAATTAATTCATTGGATTTTGGAGTCATAATCTGGCTCTTTGAGAGCTGAAAAGGTCAATGGATTGATGCAGCCTCTACACATGCTAATCAAACGTACACCTTGGTTGCTGCCAATGATGTGTTACTTGATTCTTCAGTAATGAAGTACAGTCCTTCAGATTGCCAGAGACCAGAAGTGTTGAACAGAAACTTGGTTGAGGGCAACGTTCTTCTTTGTGGTTATTCCTTCAATTTTGTTGTTGGTACTGCTTCTGTTAAAAAAGTATCGGAAACCGCCAGAAGTCTTGGTGCAGTTGGATTTGTTCTTGCTGTGGAAAGTGTCTCTCCGGGGACCAAGTTTAACCCTGTCCCTGTTGGTATTCCTGGAATTGTTATCACAGACGTAACCAAATCCATGGTAATATTTTTCTTTAATGAACTTTTGACCATGAACTTGCAAATACTATTGCATATACTTGAAAGCTGACTTTGTGATTTCTTGCAATCTATGGTCTCCTTTTCTTTCTCTGATCTTTCTAATTTTGAATCTGAGAGTTCTAATGACTTGTCGGATAATTATTGGCATTTAGACTTAATTTGCCAGAGTAACTATGTCATTTATGTAAGTATAATTATTCCAAAGTCATATCAATGGAAAATTGGAAACTAATAAAGCATTATTGTTTATTTTGCTGTATAAAGTTCACTTCCTTTGACCGCATTGAATTTTTTTATAAAAATTTTGATCAGTGAATGAACTGTTTTCGGTCCCTATTCTTTACTCAATCTCTTTTTAATCACACCAGATAGTTTCTAACAGGATTGTTCTAACTACTGATATTTGGGTTTTGATCATTGCTGCCATTCTAGGATCTTATAGACTATTACAACATCTCCACATCAAGAGATTGGACTGGAAGGGTGAAAAGCTTCAAAGCTACAGGAAGCATTGGAGATGGTTTGATGCCTATTTTCCATAGATCGGCACCCCAAGTTGCCTTATTCTCTGCTCGAGGGCCCAACATAAAAGATTTCAACTTTCAAGATGCCGATCTCCTCAAACCAGACATCCTTGCCCCTGGTTCACTCATCTGGGCTGCTTGGTCTCCAAATGGAACAGACGAGGTAAATTATGCTGGTAAGTAATTCATCCGATTCTAATAAATACTTCGATAATAGCCATACATGCTCTAAACATTGAAGTGTGGGTTAATGCCTGGCTTCTGTTCAAGTTAGTGACTCCAGGGGTGGAACTTATTGAAGGAGCATTCTACACCTTAAGTACTAACTTGCATGTTAAGGAGAGTTTCAGAACTTCTAGTTTCGTGTTCTCAAATTTTGTGTATAGAAAACACGTGTGCCTTTCAAATCTTTCTTTGTTTTCTGGTAGGTGAACTTTACAGTGCATGTTCTAATGCATCTTAATGACAACAGTAAAATATATTTTGCACTTATTTGCTTTGGGCAGGGGAAGAATTTGCAGTGATATCTGGAACTAGCATGGCTGCACCACATATTGCAGGTATAGCTGCCCTTGTAAAGCAGATGCACCCTAGCTGGAGTCCTGCTGCAATCAAATCAGCCTTGATGACAACTTCAACAATGCTTAATAGAGCAGGGAGACCTCTTCAAGCACAGCAATACTCTGAAACAGAAGCCACCAAGCTGGCCAAAGCTACTCCTTTTGATTGTGGGAGTGGTCATGTCAACCCTAGGGCTGCTCTAGATCCTGGATTGGTTTTTGATGCAGGTTCTTACTTATCTACCTCATGACTGCATTTGTTATTTCTAGGTTCATTCTCATCCGGAAAATTCTAAATTCATACTATTCTTTTTCATTTTTTTAATATTTTGGGAACATAATGAGCAGCTTTAGTATGCTGAACAGTCCCTTGTGAATTCCGGCAAGATATTCGGCAATATTTGTTGATTAGCCAATAATTAAAGCTAGATTTTGTGGTGATTGTTGTACGACCATGAATAAAGATTTGTATGGAAAGCAAAGGGGATAATAGTCCCATTAGGGCTTCTTTACTTGTTTAGTCTACCGAATCCCGCTGTATCTTTAATGTCTTCCTAACTTGCTTGTGCACAGGTTATGAGGATTACTTGGGCTTTCTGTGCTCTACTCCTGGAATTGACATCCACGAGATAAGAAACTACACAAACTCACCCTGTAATAACACCATGGGCCAGCCATCAAATCTGAACACTCCATCAATTACAATCTCCCATTTGGTGAAAACTCATACAGTCACTCGCACAGTTACAAATGTATTCGACGACGAAACATACGTGATCACGGCCAGAATGCAGCCAGCAATTGCCGTTGAAGTTAACCCTCCAGCAATGACACTGAAACGAGGCGCATCAAGGACATTCTCAGTGAGTCTTACTGTTCGATCAGTGACTGGATCGTACAGTTTTGGTGAAGTTCTCCTGAAAGGAAGCAGGGGGCATAAAGTAAGGATCCCAGTGGTAGCTATGGGATACTGGAGATAGAGTGCAATATTTTGTTAAGAAGTTTTTAATATTCTTGGTATCATTTGGTAATAAAGCTTAGGTATATCAATATTGTAAAATTAAACTTGTTGACTCCATGTAAAGTAGTTCTAGTGTTAATACAATATCTAACAACACTATTCCACTTCTGCTAATTAAGAAGCAAGGACCTTCCATTTTCTTTTTGATGTGTGAGCTTCGTCTTTTTGTCAATTGCCATCAGGTTCTTAATTATTCAAACTATGATGTTTTGACACAACTCGGTACAAATAGAAAGGACAAAGCGTTCGGTCCCATCTCCCAAACATGGACAGACATGTTTACAGGCTTGATTGGTTTAGGTTCGCAAGTTAAATATTCATCATTAAAGGTTGAGAGACCACACCTTCCGATGTGTCAAAGAAAAAAAAAACGAGGAGTACTAATATACAAAAAAGGAAAAGGCAGACTACATTTTTAAGCACTTATAATCTCATCTTCCACTTACTTAGGCTATAGTCATACTTTAAAAGAGGACCGACAGGCGACAGCAGTGCACATGCTGCATATTTTGTATCTGTCTGTTGATGTTGATCTTTCCTTCTTCGCGTCTCAGCCATAAATGCTATTTTCGGATCTTGATCATGACTTGTACTTGCCAGTTAACTAAATATAATCTCATTCACTAAAGCTCTTCCTTTTTCGGGTCTCGGCCATACATAAACACACAACCAAAGTCGGTTAACAGAAGCTGTGTACGGTGTTTCTTTCTGCTCTTCGTCGTCAGAATTCTCGTCGTGAAATGGTACTTAAAGACCGTCCTTTGGTAAGGCTATCTTTACTTGTCGCTCCCTTCTATATAGTACAGATGCATGTTTATATATGTAAAAGCACAAACATGAATACCCAGAAGCTACATTTTTCTAGTAATTCTGATAAAAGCTGCTAATTTTTTTTAAATGATACGTTTTCAGAAAATCAGATTATATATTAATTGTAAAATATCATTTAAAGCTAAATGATTAATTTTTACAAATTGTTTATTATTCAAGATTTGCGATATAACGAAGAAGTACAATATGAATGTTATTTTGATGCATACATCTTATATTTATTGTTAATTTTTTTAATAATATAGAATAGAGTTTTTCATTAACAATATAATTACTTGTCGCTCCCTTCCTATACAGTACAGATGCATATTTGTTTGAGTTTTTGATTTTTGATTTCTTCCCTTTTGAAAAATTATGAAAATCAACAAAATTAATTTTATTTTTTATAATCTAATTTACTATTATGTAGCCTAATTGGGCCAAAAAATCTCAATTCATACCCTAACTTGTTGACTTTGGATTAGATCAGGTCCGCCCGAATTACCATCCTGAGGAGGACACATTCTTACTTGGACATTGTTATGCTTTCTTTATTGTGTATGATATGTACATCACCATCAAAGAGAAATATAAATTTCCTATAAAATATAAATAATTACATGGATAATTTCTTTTCTAAATAAATATTTATTATTTAAGATCAATATTAATTCAATATATAAAATTTGTAAGTTAATGGTTTATTTTAGAATCAAGAAGAGCCTTTTTTTTTCTTTTAGAATTTTATATTTAAAAGCACTTTTTCTTTACCACAGCACAGCATATGAAGTTGCGCTATGGTGTATCGCAGGCCAGTGGATAAGACGTTGTCGTTTCAAGGCCCATCTCGTTGAATGACGATTCTGATCCTGAATGCAAATCCCCCAACATTGTTCGTCGCTTAGTACCCCTTTTTTAAGATTAATTAAGAATGTAATAACGATTGAAATTTTCAAATAAGGTTTTTCTTTGATTTTTCATCAGAATTATTAAAAAAATAAATTATATTGGGAAAAATTTTAAACCTAAGATGAGTTAAACTAAATTAAAATTAAAGCTACGTATTTGTTGACCAAGATTTATCATCACCACAACTAGGTAAGAAAATCCCACAGCCAATGCTGTATGGTTCAATGAATAATTGACTTTTCCATGTAATCAATGCAGTTATACTGACCTACCGACTAATTGCAAATTCATATGACTTTCGCATCAACTGTTGTTGTCATTCTTGCAGATCTAATTTCAGGCCCTCACTTTCATGTATTAGTTGAAAACGTTATTCAAACCTAATTTTGCTTTCTTCAGAGTCCATCACTGTTGGTTTTCAGCTACATAACTTCACGGCGCAGATTCAAAGAACAACTTGCTTGCTAGCTAGCTGAGCTAGTCTTGATGAACAAGATACATGGATTCAGCACTCAGATTAACGAACTGGTTACTGTAGTTTTGTTTTCTCAAACTAGTACAAAACCTCGTGAAGATTTTTGATCACAAGTGTTCAGGAAAACATATTAATCAAAACCCCCCACAGAATCACAACTACATGTGATCACTAGCTTTTACTTTAACTCAACTGTAAGTGAAACCGAATCTTCTTTTAGGGTCTCCAAGTGCACTTCACGCAACTCAAAAGACATTTCTTGTGAATCAAACACTTCCTGGGACTCGGTTCTCCGGTTGAATGATTTCTCTCTAATTGTGGCCAGAAGTGGCTTCCATGTTCTACCACCACCATAGGACCTGTCTAAATCACCCGCCGCCCCGATCGTTCCTGCCTCAGAATATCTGTTCGGACTACTAACCGGTGGGTTCCATACCGGACTAATCGACCCTTTTGGGGTCGTCGAAAGAGGAGTAGGTTTTGACGGAGAATTAGACTGCACAAACGTAGTTGAATTGGCTATGGCAGTGAGCTTACTTACCATAGCCGCAAAATCTGAGGGACTGTTTGTTTCGAATGCTGAATGAGGCAACAAGAAATAGATTTGGCCTTGTTTAAGTTCTTCATACTCTTTGAGAGGCTTTGATCCTGGTATTAGAAGCTGAGCTGTTGTGCACACGAAATGCTTCGTGTTTTTGCCTATGACTTGTCTGACTGAGACTGGATAATCAAAGATCTCTACATAACCATTCAGGTGAACTACCCGAATGCTTTTTGATTCTGGCAATGGTTTACAAGACAAACAAGAACCCATCTTTCTCTCTCTCTCGGCTTATGCTATCATTTGCCGGCTACAGTATACTCAGAAGGAAGAGACTTGTATATAAGCGGTAAAGATTGAAAAAGGACTCTCACTTTTAAACTCTTCCAATTCCTAGATAATCTATATCAACTTTTCAACTATCTGATTCTGATGGCTGGCTTTCCATTCCTGCGGAACCCGTTTCATCTTGTTTATAACGTTTCTGATACGACAGTCACAAAGAAACAAAATTTTTTTGCACAGTGTCTCACCACATCAACATCAAGTGAGATGGTAAGTACATTATTTAATTAAGGGAATAATTAAATAAGTACTTATATAATTCCTTTACACTAAGCTTTTCCACATTTTCATACAAAACTCAAACTCACTATTCCTAAAACACCAAGGTTGCAACGCCATCAATAAAGAATAACCAACCCTTAAAAACTTATAACTCCTCGTGAACAAATATTCTTAACAAACCACAATTAATTAGCAAACACTTTCACTCGAAATTGGAGCGAAATAAATAGGTGAACCTTCATATATATATATAAACACTCAACTCTCGTATGTTTGAAGGGTGTGTGTGTTTCATTTAAAATTCATTCTAATGGAAGTATCCTAATGTAGGCTTGTGTAACCTTCTCCACTATTGGGATCACATGCATAAAACAAATCGCAAAGCCTTTTTTTTTTTCCCCAGAAATTGTAGCAATGCCAAGGATCAATGTAACATCCCACCTCCGATGGGAAGGATAGATTAGTAATTTGGAAAGGCTGAGAGTGGTTAGGATTGTTTTGACATATTCATGCATATTCTTATATGTGAATAGTGAACTGTGCACATCAATATGACATTTCCCGGTATATATACCTAAATGTGATTTTGTTGTGAAAAATGGGATTTTTGTGCTTGAAAATTTAATTGGAGTGATTTTTGTGTGTTTTACATTTTTTGGGAAATTTAAAAATTTTTCTGAAATTTTTAGGAGAAATTTTTCGGACCGAAAAATCGCTAGGCAGCGGACCGATTGGGTTCCGGTACTGAAAATTTCTGTCCAATGGCACTAGATATTGAAGTACATGATTGTGGGATTGTAATTAGAGCCATTGGAATTGGATGAATTAAAGATTGTTAGTAATTGATGTATTTTTTCTTTTTCTCTCATTAAGTGACAAGTGTCTAAACCTTATTAAATGCTTTGGTGTTAACCTCATTCACGACTCTTCTTAGTTCAAAGAGTGAGTTGTGCTTTTCTAAAAACAAAAGTGAAGGTTGCTTATATGCCTCTCATCCAAAACCTCCTCCAAATTTCTTCTTCATTGAATTTTCTCCATTTTTTCTAGCTAAATTACTACTCTTCTCTCCTACCTTAAGTGCTTCTTTTCATGTATTTAAGCTTGAACCTCCTATCTTTTTTTCCCCATGATGATGAACGTGTGTGTGAAGTGAAGTGGAAGAGTTGAAAATTTGAAGAGTTCAAAGCTTGATAGGTAAGGGTTGTGTTTTATGATCTTAAATTGGTAGTTAGATGCATTAATTATGATGATTTGTGCATTAATTGTATGAACTTGTGTTTGGTGGATATAGGTAGGTGATGTTCTTAATTAATTTAAGAAGGATGAAAGATGAATGAGATAGCATGTGTAATAGGCAAATGAAGTGTGTTGGATTGATTTTCATGATGTTAGATGAGTGGCAATTAAAGGAAAATTGTGTGTGTATATGCTGCCATTTTATGGCTAAATGGTTCAGTGAAGATCTTGATGAAATTTTGGCTAATTACTTGATTACTTGGGATGCTTATTGGTTTGGACAAAGTATGGAAGTGATAGGATTTAGTTTAGGTATAAAAGCTGAAAATTTGACTTTGTGCATGTTTAAGTGTTTTGATCACAACTTTTGATAGGGTTAAGCAATTGAGGTGATTTTTGGCTTGAATTAAACCTGAGGTGTTTGGTTACATTTCTTGTAAATGAAGTGTTGTCCAATTGTGGCTTGAAGGGGTTGAAATTTTGCGTTGAAAGTGAGTTATGTGTACAGTATGAGCAGTAACCGAGAATGTAACTTAAAACTTTGATGAATTTTTCTAGATTAATGTAGGTTGAATTTGTGAAATTAGTCTTAATGAAAGTTGAAGATTTTGTTTTGATCTTTCCAATGATATAAAGTATGGAATTTTTGGACAATGGAGTAGA
>JANZLX010000212.1:14515437-14535196 GCA_025531955.1 Erythroxylum orinocense
TTGAAAATTAGAGTCTTCATTAATTGTTAGATCTATTTAAACTTTCACTTCTGAAGGTGAATGACTGCTTCCTTGCTTGGTCTCTTTCCTTAAACAACGTTATCTTCTCAATTTTTGGGTTATATTGTAATTCATTTATTTGAAAAGTACAAGTCATACAAGACAAGAGATTAGTAGTAAACTATAAAATAACACGAAGAAACTAAGAAACTAAAATAGTTCCCCAACAATGGCACCAAATTTTGATTGGGTTGTTGAAACCCTCAAAATTAATTCCGATTCTCCAAATTTCTTGTAATAGTCGTGAAACCAGGTCGAATTTCGAGAGAACTAAACACTAGTTTCTTAATTTCAAATAATAAAATAAATTGGAGGTTTTCGATTAATTAACTAAAATAAAAAAGGAATCAAAATAAATTAACTAAATATAAAAGGGGAAATTTTCATTATTACTAAACTTTGCTTTTGATCCTTGGTCTAAAAAGAATAGGTGTCACAATTCAAGTAGTTAGTCTAAAACATATTAGGATAGCCATAATAAGTTTCAAAATTTTCTAAATTAATTGGTCCAAACCCAACATCCAAACCAAAACTTACCATCCATTAATTGGGTGTGATAACATTCCATGTCAAATAAATGATAGCAATAAGTTAATTAAAAAGATTAAAGCCCTAAATTAAATAATCAAGATAGCTATAACTATTCAACTTAGTTTTATTATTTATCCTAAGTTAAATATGCAAATTCATAAATAACCTATTGCTACTTGTGCAAATCCTTCATGACAATTACAGATGATTGAATTCATAGAGAGCAATAGAATAATTAACATTAAATTAATTTTTCAGATTAATCAATATTAATCATTCATCAAATATAAGAACTCAAAACAAGAAATACTTGATTTAAAATATGAATAAAATATTAGAACAAAACCTCACAAGGTTACAACTATAGTTTTAAATCCCCTTGAATCAAAATAATTGAGTTTAGCCATACATGGCTATAGTTCCAACACTAAAAATAGAAGAAAGATGAAAAATTGGGAGAAAAGTAAGAAGAAGAACGATTGATTGATTTGGAAAGGTGAAGAACGTCCCTCTTTAATGCTTTCCTATTCTAAACCTAATCTAATCATATCTTATAAAGGTGCTTATCTTAAACAATTCTCAATCCCTACATAAAAGGGATATAAAGAATTTTCCTAATTAAACTCCAACTCTTCAAATAAATGGGGAATTAGGTGTGATCTCGCCTTATCTATTGCATTAATATAACTATATTCTTCAAAATTTGTGATTTTCACCAATAATGTCCAAAGTTGATGCAATTTCCACTTTCATCTCCTAAAACAAAACAAAATTTAATTTTCCTATTTAAGCATGAAAATTATCCAAAACAAAAGAGATAACTCTAATTAATTTAACAAAATAACATCTTATCACCAATCTTACAAGGAATGGTTAACATACCTAATCTTTACATTTGAGGGGAAGTTTCCTTTGAAAAGGCCACAAAAACATTCTCACCCAACATTATCTTTTATCACATCTTAGCATCTGCTTATTAATGCATAAATCTTCAAGGAATTTCTTTTATGTTAAAGTTTGCTTAATTGTGTTAAATAAGAGTATGTTACCTCAATCATGTAGAAAGTTTCAAGGATCTCCTTTTCCTTTTCTTCCTTCTTTGATTTTCCTAATTTTCTAAAAAAAAGTTGGAAGGTTGGACTTAACCTTAATTGAAAGACTAGAATTTACCTTCGAATATGATTTAATATTCCCTTCTTTCTTAAGTTTCTTCTAAATCTTGTCCTCATTATCAACTATAGGAATAGTCTTTTTAGGCTCTTCGACCTTATTGCCACTCTACAAAGTCAATGCACTCTCACTTTTAGGGTTCATTTTTGGTTAAGATGACAATCTTTCTCCACTTTGAACCTTTAAATGGTTAATAATAACTACCATTTGGTTGATTTGATTCTCTAAATTTTGAATGCTAGACTTTGCCTCTTGTTGCAATTACTTAGTCTCTTATTGTAACTATTCAACCTACAGTTGAAATTGTAAAGTTTTACTAATAGGAGACTTAACAATATCCTCCAAAGATATACATGAGTTAAGTGAAGATTATGGCTATGATTGAAATTGTTATTAGGGATCCTACTACCTATTTGGAAAGAAGTTTTGTTACTTGTTTCCTCCATAGCTAAAATTAGAATGATCCTTCCAACTTGGTTTATAGATGTTGGATAAATGATCATTTGAACTATGATGTAGAGGAATGTTCCCAGTAGTGTTCACTTGATCAATGCTTCGATCTAAAAATATTGGGCAAACATCTATTGGATGACTCATATTTGAATATAACCAATAGTCCTTTACTTATTATACATCCCCTATATCCACTTGTCTAGAAAAGAGGAAAGTTTGGATAATTGTTTTCAAATAGAATAAACATTCATCTCATCCACCTTCGAATAGTCGTATCATGTCTAGAACTAAAATTTTAGGAATTTGCTAGCATATTAGTAATTAAATTTCTTGCAGCATTAGTGATTTTATTAACTAATGCACAACCAATTGCAGCATCATTCGTACTTCTATCCATTGGCAAAAAACCCTTATAGAAAGATTTGATTAGAAGTTAATTAATTATTTGACGGCAAGGGCAGTTCGCATAAAATTTATTAAAATGTTAGCCATACTTGTAAACGAACTCCTCCTGATATTTTCTCACACCATAAATAGTTGTCTCTTTTAATTACAATTTCTTCTAAATCTATTCCTCATTGACAACCATGGGAACAATTTTTTTAGGCTCTTCAACCTCATTGTACTCACATTCTTAGGGCTCATCTTAGGTTGCGATGGCAATCCCGCTCTACTTTGAGCCTTTAAATGGTTAATAATAACTACCATTTAGTTCATCTAGTTCTCTAAATTTTGATTGCTATACCTTGCCTCCTATTGGAATTACTTAAGTCTCTTGTTGTAAATGTTTCACCTATATGATATCCTCCAAAGATATATATGAGTTAGAGGAAGATTATAGCTAGGATTGAAATTATTATTAAGGATCCTATTTCCAATTTGAAAAGAAGTTGTGTCACTTGTTTACTCCATAGTTAATATTACGATGATCCTTCTAACCTAGATTATAGATGTTGGAGAATTATTATTTAACCTATGATGTGGAGGAATGTTCCTAGCAGCGTTCACTTACTTAATGTTTCCATCTTAGAATATTGGGAAAATGTCTATTGGATGACTCATGTTGAATATATCTGGTGGTTCTTTACTTGTTACTTGTTATACATCCCTTATAGCCAATTGTTTTTTTTTAAAGGAAAGTTTAGATAATTTTTGCTAAATAGAAGAAACTTTTACCTCATTGAATAGGCATATCATATCTAAAACTAAACTTTTAGGAATTTGTTGATAATTAAATTTCTTACAACTTTAGCAGTCTTATCAACTAATGCACAACTACTCACAACATCATTCATACTTTTATCCATGGGGAAAAAAACCCTAATAGAATTATTAGACTGGGAGTTAATCAATTATTTGATGATGTGGGAAACTATTACAAAGTTTCTTAAAGTGTTACCCATACTCGTAAAAGGACTCTTCCTGATATTTTCTCACACCCCAAATATATATAATTCTTAAGGTAGGGAAGAACTTCTCTAAAAATAATCTCATCTTATTCCATGTAGCAATTGTTCCCAAGGGAAAAATTAAAGAGGCCAATCTTTAGCTGTATATTTTAATGAAAATGAAAAAGATCGCAACTTGATTTGCTCTTATATTACCTTGAGAGATTTCATTCTTAAGCAAATATATCGAACTCTTTGAGGTATTTATCGGGATTCTCAACTATAAGCCCATGAAAAGAAGGTAATAAATGAATTAGGCCATATTTAAACTCCAAAGTAGTCTTTTTCACTAAATTAAAGGAAGTAATACAAACATCTTGTTGGTTCAAATATGGAGCATCTAACTCTTTTAGATTTTTGTTATTGACCATGATTTTTACCTCAATCTCAGAATTACCATAATCTAACTCAAGATGGAAAGGCAATCCAATTGAAATTATTCTAACTACACTTCTTAACATGTGCAAAGTTCTTTCAATCTCAAGGTCACATTGTAATACACTTTAGTTGAAGGAATGAATCACATGCATAACAATCAAGAAAAATTATCAAATCATCAAAAATAAAATAGAAAATTAAAAATTAAAAATCTATATCTAAAAGTGAAAAATTACCTAAAAACTATAGAAAATGATGAAATTTGACCTTTAGAGAGTGGAGCTAGTAAGCCTATGAATTAACTAATCATGACTAGCTAGAATGTTGATTGCCTTAAAAAAAAGACATTATGCAGACTAGATTTCACTCAAAATGAAAATTTTGATGGAAAAAAGATAAATTTTTTTTTACGAAATGAAAAGTTAATCACAATATTAATTGACACAAAAAAACATAAAGCTAATCAATATTAGCCCCAACAACGATGCCAAATTTTGATATGTGTTGAGTGTACTTAAAATAATTTCTTTACCCTAAATACTAACAATTATTTGTAGTGAGTAAAGCTCGAAGCTATAGGGAATGATTATTAGTCTATACTAAATGCGCTAATATACAACTAGGTTGCGTGACTATATGAATTAAGCTAATATAAACTAACAAAATTAGTACAATATAATCAAGCAAATTATGACGAAAAAATAATTAGATTAACAAGTCCAATTTAATGTAATATAATGAAGCAAATTATGATGAGAAAATAATCATATTAAAAAGTCCAATTCTTAGCTTAGTTTCCACCTTCTCTTGAATAGCATAATCAATTGTACGTTTTCTGTGTCCTCTTCTAAAATTACAAACCGTAGGTAATAACAAGCTCCATTATCCCAATTTTCCCTTATATTACATCTAACTCAAACAAGCTTGTCAATTAAATAGATAACGTAGAATAAGCTTTTTATATTTAGTGCAATAACAACATTAAGAAGTAGGAAATAGGTTAGTTTAAGCAACAATCACATAAGCTCGAATTGTTTAACTTAGGTTATGTTACCCCTATTGTTGCATCACCAATAGTTTGCTATGTAAGAATTAGGAACAACAACAATTACAGATTGAAGCCTAATTCTAGTAATAAATTTACATATGAATGATCTTGCTTGTCTAAACTAAAACAAACATACATAAACCATAAATACTAGTGTCAAAATAACCCTATTAATTCCATTAAAGAGAAAAGAATGACATTATGTAATTGATTAATGCATAAACGAGGTTTTATCCTTCAGCTGGGCCTTAAATTGAAAGAAATAGATGAAAACTAACATATAAACAAAAGGAAAGAAAGTGAAAATATGATTGTGTGGCATAAATAGCCTAGGATTTTTCTAAGAAATTAAGAGAAAAAAGTACCAAATAATCCTACTAAAATCTAATAAATTGCATAAATAAATAAAATAACATAATAATCCTAAATAAGCTAGAAAAGTGATTGTTCAACATCATATTTCATGCTTGGGGCTCCAGAAGCTTTGAAAATAAACTATGTACACATTCCTTGAATCGCTTAATATGAAAACTTGTGACAATAATAACTTCTAGTAGGAATTAAACCTATAAAATAATGGGATTAGCCCCAATTAGTAAGAAGTTGTTCCACGAGATTTTGACTATGAAACTTTATGATGCTAAAAAAATCCTAAAACATGAAAGTTGTAGCTCTCTTTATCTTTTCATAGCATCTTGAGAAGATAAAATTAAATCAAAAAACCAAAAAAAATCTAAAACTATGAAATTAAGCTCGTTTTGCTTCTTTTGCGTCCGTTTACTATCTAAGTCAAAACGGGAACCAATGTAAGTATTTTAGACACAAAATAAGCTTTAAACATTAAACATTATAGAATAAATAAATAGTAAATTAAGTACATATTAATAACCTCATCAGGCAAAGATACCCTCATGAGACAAAGATACGTGATATTTACTTAATTAAAAATAGAATATAAAAATATTTTTTAATATTAGGATTAACATTTTGTTTGAAAAATAATTAGGATAACATTTGCTACTCTAGAACAGTGAAAAATTCATAATTTTGCATTAAAAGATTGTCTTTTCCATTTCTAGATATAACGTCATTTGTTAAATTACTTGGCCTGAATTCAAAACGTAGACTTGGTGGAAATGACTATTGGGAGAGTCCAGATATTCTGTCCAGTTTTACTTTTTTTTATTCTATCTCATAGAATCTCAGCTATTTATTTTGCAGGACTTACGCGAGCTGTATGGAGGCCCCATGCGGGATCTACATAAATAAATGGTTGAGATTTATTAGATACAATAAAACACCATAATATTGAATAGAGGATCTGAACTCCTATCGGGAGCGAATGGCATAAAAGGTTGACGTTTGGATTCGCAAAAGAGAACGTGTAGCCGGAAGCTGGGAACCTAACAACTATATACGTCCGTACGCTGGCATAAAACTGCCTGCAATTTTCTGGTTTTCAATGTTGCACTTAGAACATTCAAGATAAAGTATGTCGCTTTGCTTACTTCCTTCTAAGAACATTCATGGTACAGTTTGTCCCTTTCTTTGGTTCCTTATGACGGAAAAAATTCTGAATGCATTTAAAAATTTGTACAGCTTGAAGCCGTTTTGCCTTTTATATTCAGATGCTCACTTCCTGTTAATGCGTACAAGCCAAACGTTTAAGTTTTGATTTCTGAAAGACACCAACCTTTAGAAACTTTTCTGAAATTTCTAAGTCGCCGTCCAAAGGGGGTCTGAGAAAACTGATATGGGCCAAATGTAGTCTTTTTGTTTTATAATGAAAATGGAATTTCATATGATGAAAAACCCTTGATTTTTCTTCTATTATGGTTTTGAAATCTTTCTCTAGTTTGGAGTTTGATGACCAATTCGTAAGTGCTCACTGACTCGCAGTGCAGTAGTTGAATTTGAATGACCGGTTGGCATCAAATAAAGTGTAGCATCTTCCGGTAACCTTTTTTTTGTTCTTCAATGGCGCCCAAAATCTAATTTAGAAAGCTTAAGAAGTCAAAAGAACCATTTTCAAGAGATTAATAGGGATCTTCGGACTCTTCTTATTCAATCCTATAATCAGAACGGATCGGATTTTTCGGATGCGGTTGATGGGTTTAGAGTAGTTCGTTGAGATATTCAAGAACGCACGTGGTTTTTATTTACCAAGTAAAGTAAAAAAAAAAAAAAGCAAGAGGATCAATATTTCACTGATGCATGTCATATTGTCATGTATTCCATGAAAGTTGTTGGTTGGAAATATCCTATGCAGCTTGAGACGTTCCAAGCACATAGTACTAAGCTTCAGACTCAAGAGGCAAGTTCAGTTACTGTCTTTTTCTTCTCGCAGCATCAGACATAGAGCAGAGTTTCATTACTGTCTTCTTCTTTGACATTTATGTAGGTAACTACAGAGTAGACCGATTATGCATTCTGTATCGTTCTGGTTCACTGATGTCATAACTCATAAGACAAACTCTCAGCTAAAGTGGAATTTATTATTTTCAATCTCCAACCCCAAAGCCAAAAATGATGTCAGGTGTTCTTTCACCAGATGCCTCACGTATCGGTAATTTTGGGGATGGGGTGTGTCATTTGAACTGCACGCTCATTAACACCCATATTAGTTCCTTAGTGAGACACTATTATTAGAAAGTATGGATTAGATTACCTGAATACTTAATGTTTAGGACATTTCATGAGAAACGCTTTAGAGTGACATCATATTTCTTATTCACATATTTCTACATCTAAGAGGAAACAGTCCAAACGAACATCTAACTAATATTTGGGACATTTGATGATTGTGCACTAGAGACGCGTCTGTACAGTTATTAAGACAACTCAGATCTGCAAGTGGACGAAAAGCTGCCAAGGAGTCGTAGTTTGTGCGGTGAAATGATCACTGATCAGCCAAGAATGTGAACAGGTAAGTTGAAGGGCCAAAGCGTATTTAATATCTTTATTTCAATTGAAAGAACTGAAGATTATTCATGTTCGTTTGTCCGGCACAAAACATTCTAACATAGCTCAATGCTCGGCGTTTGCTTCGCTAGAGTTGAATCACGTGGGATGATTAAAGATGGTTTTCAGATTGAGCTATTTACTTCAAAAAATAGCCTTTTTTAGGGGAAAAAAAAAGGACTTCCATCTGTTGTCAACATTATTGACAGGAAACAGAAAAGTATAGTCTGATAATGATGATTGTGCCAAAAATTAACAGGGTTTTAGTGTAATCAGGCAAAAAGGGAGAGATAATATACACTCGTTCAATTTATACAAATTTCAATTTCATTCCTAGTGATGTTGGAAACGGAGGGGAGCCCATGCGTTGTGCTAGCAATAAAGATGTCAAACCTTTTTTTTTCAGCTTTTACATATGAGCCAATAATGGATGCACTGCAATAATCCCCTAAAAATTTCTATACTAAATGGAACATGGAGGAAAAAATGGACAACAAATTACTCACCCCTGAGGAAGTAACACTAACAATTGGTTAGCCTCCAACCCTAATGAGACACCCTAAATGCTGTCTCCTTGTTGCTCCTGCACACAAGAGAAGGGTAGGGCAGTTGTATCTTAATGACAAAGCATTTACATATCTTTTAGACACAGGAGGAGCCAAGGAGGGGGTTTGTCCGAAGCAACTGTGGATTTGACTGAAGAATAGTCAAAAGTATCTCACTCAAATTGCTGTATAGTTGGAAAAAATCTGTAACAATTTATCCAGAGCTTCTGGGTAAAATTTCCTTGCGAATAAATAACATGGCCGCTTGATACCATTCCATAAGCAAGGTTGTATCTGCACTTCCTTCTGTAGAGTATAGCAGAGAAGGAAAGGTTAAATGCATGCCATTTACATTCAGCCAATAATTTCCCAATGTATAAGGAATGTTTCTAAAGTTGTACCTTCTCATCGCTTGTGACATGAATACTCTGATCAATGGACTGTGGGCAAAAAAATAATTCAAGGTGGTCATCAGAAGTTAACAATTAGCTATATTATAAAAAACACACCTTTCATCTCATGCTAGGTTTCACATGCTAAAACCACAATGCAAAGAACACAAAGTTGTCCAACATGGATCCTCCCAAATGAAACATGAGTTAAAATTGTAAAACAGAACAAAAATAAGAGTAAGATCTTAACTGTGATGTTCTTCACAAGTTCGTAAGTTACATCCTGGGCCCTGTATGATTTAGGATGCCATTTTCTCTCGGACCAGTCAACATGTGTCACAGACCAGTTTGCAATCCCACCAGGGTCAACCATCTAAAATTCAAGGTAAGAGAATCTATTAGAAGATACTGGGACAAAAAAGGCAGAATTTATGATGGAATATTGGGACAGATACTCACATGGAAAAATGTTGGCAAATAATGCTCATCAGCAATGCAATTTTTTCCTTCCAGACCAGGCTGTAATTATCAACAAGATATACATCAATATGGAAATTCCCCAAGAAATTAAAAGCTCTTAAAGATACATATAGTTAATAGATTATGTCCATATTTCAATGTAGTGATTGTAATGTTTGTGATATGATGAAAGATGGATTACTACAGTACTTTCTCAAAGTCAAATTATGAAATACAAGTTCTACTAATCAAGCTGAAACAAAATTTACCAATACAAACAATTGCATGGATAGGCCTCCTTAATCTAATACTATTTCATTATTGTTGACCTCCAAGCAATGAGAATCCAGTCTTTTTCCCCACAAATAAAACCAAAACTATAAAAGCTTGCTAGAAGTTATGATACTAAATAGTAAGAAATCCAATATTAACTAGGAAAACTAAACTAACTGCTCCTGCATCAAGTTAATATCATTCTCAAAATAAAGAACCAAAAATTTTATGACTAGGATTATGATTCACCAAGAAAAAAGAAAAACAATGTGGACAAATGGAGATATAGAAACTGAATGATTATGAAAAGAAAAGAATCTCCAAGAACCTGCACAGTCTTCTACATCTTTTAGTCATTTTTGAAGAAGTACATCTTTTAGTCATGTTAACAGCAAATAACCGAAAACTATGCCACACTACAATCAAGACATTTCAAGTAAACAAAAAGGATGTCTTATAGGGCCAAACAAAAATCCAAATTAGATCTTTGGGAGCCTCATCTGAAGAAATACATATATAAGAGCACACAGATCTTCACCCATGCTTACAACTAGTATAATGAATAAAAATAGCGGATGCCACAACCATGTATGGTCAGAGACACTATTACAATAGGAAGAAAGAATTAAAAAGAAATTTGTAAATGACCCCGAACTTAAAAAGCACCTTGCAGTAATCACGGAATTTTGAGTAGTAAAGACTATCAGCCATAAGTATCACTGCATGCTGTCGCTTCATTGAGAACCACTGCACAGAAGTCCATTCATTATAAACTGTGAAAAGACAACTTCAAAGAAACTATATATGTTCCCGATATATGAAACACTAGTCTCTTTTGTCCGTAAGCTAAAAATATGTGGAGTTACTACCTCTCATAGCATCAACATCTAAACATAATTAAGCAAACAGCAAAACATGGCAAATGTACCATAACAATGTAATATAGCTGGTTCCATTTCAAATCGATACTTAATCATGCAGTAACCAATGGAAAAAGAGTAAATATTTACACAATGCATATTATTCCCGCTCTTCATGTACAAATGCAAGAGTCACCTTGAAAATGTAGACCAAAGGATCTATGGAAGAAATTATGACAATGCAACCATATCACATCCTTAGATCACAGTGCTGAAGGTATACCTGTGCACTCTTTCTGAAGTCCTTCATCTCAATTTCAGGTAACATGTGCTCGGAATATCTACCATTCCCATGTGGACCAGGGTCATAAAAGCTGAAAACCAGAAAGAGAAACATCCATTCATCACCAATGGAAACCGAAATGAATAAATTTTGGAGCCAGTCTTCCAGTTGGCTATTCAACTTCAAAGAAAGTAATAAACCAACCAATCTAACAAAAGAAAGTACTAGCAACAAACATGGACAACTCCAACACTTACCAATCAACATAGCTGATATTTGTGTACATAAGATAGTTGTAGACATAGTCGAACTTATGCAATGGAACACAACTGCCATGCCGGAGAAGGATCAATTCATATTTTAAAATAACAAAACATATGTTGCAGTTTGATCTTCGGTCAAGTATTAACAATAATAACTATTCAGTGTCCAGGATCACCTGTCAGAGAGTAGCACAAAATGTTGGTTTTCGGGATCTTGAAGAGCATTAGCTAAAAGTCGTCTCTCAGCATCAATCATTGAAATCTTTCCCCATACCACCTTCAAATGCAATGAACATCAGAAGTAGCCTTGTTAAACAAAGAAAACATGCTTGCAACTGTTACATTGCTTAGCAGATGCATTGGATTAAAAGTTCATATTAAACATGAATCTATATATAGTAGCAACTACATATATGTGTGTGTGTGTGTGTGTGTGTGTGTGTGTGTGCATATGTATATATACATCTAAATTTGCGACTTTCTACAGTTGCAAAGTAATTTCTGTTTTGCATCGAAACAGGGAATGGAAGGAATGTGAGTTTTCCATGATAAATTTGTGATTAGCAGGTCTTGTTTAGGATTATATATCTTTATCAAGCCCAAAACAAAAGGTAAAGGTAAACAAGTTGACACATAACAAAACATAATTGAAGATGGACAGTAAACTAGACAAGACAAGAGCATAAGTCACATCTGCTATATATAGGTAGCTTATTACAATAATGTCATTTCTTGCCTGGAAGTAAATATCAGGAGGCTGCCAAGTGTCAAATTAATAGAACAAATGGAGACATGTCTACTAATGCAACATATTTGAGTAAAATTCCTTTTCTTCCCTTGGAGCAAATTGAAAATAAAAAAATGTTCACAAGTACATCCATTGTTGTGTAATAAGATTCCAAATTCTGCAAACCTGATGACTCCTTACGTCCCGATTAACAAAATAACGGCTCACATGGATTGGTTTTTCCTTGGATGCATGAACATAAACTGAGAATCTGCCTTCATGACCCTGCCAAGAGAGATTCATTAGTTTCAGCTAAATACGAGTTAAAAAAAAAGAAAGCAAAAATCCATGCTCACAACAAATTGAGAATGCAGAACTTAAGTTTCCATATAAGAAATAGTAGTTTCACATGAACAGCAGGTAGCTACCTTATTGCTACAAGCATTTAACATCCACCACTGAAATCTAGTTCTTCAACAAAGAAGAAGCTTTACACATTTCAAATGTTAGCACAAAATTCAGAAAGAAAGCTTACACTGAAGAACTTCTCCCAAAGCTTCTCAAAAGGTAATGAACCAGGAGTTAAAAACATAAAAGCAACTTTGGCATTTTTTGTTTGGGCAGGAGGTGTATTCAGAATTTCCCTAATCACAATACGGGATGCAATTTCCTCATCTGTATATAACCTTGCAGGAGCAGGTGGAAGCCAATCAGTGAGAACTTTGCAACCTCTTGAAGAAAATACGTAGCAAGCAGCATTGCTTTGTGGTGGATAGATATAAGCACAAACTAGAAACAGGCTGACCATTAACACTAAAGCAATAATCCATACTGGTCTCTTTGTTGAAGAGCGATGGCGAGCCCCAGGCACAATCTGCACATCACCCATGCCCAGGCGCCACACTTTGTTACTCTTCATCTACAACAAGAGCACAAGGAGTTCATCTAAAGGTAATTCATCTTTGCTAACAATCACATCCACAACTCTTCCTCCAACAAAGGACTACTATTCACCAGCAAAAAACAAAACTACAGCTGATAACGCGGGACGATCTGAACATCAAAAGCAAAACAAAGATGAGAATGTGTTAAATTATGAGTTGAAAGCAACTCATGGTAAAACTAAACTCAATAGAGTGGCATTCCCTGTTTCCTATAGTTGCCGCCAGCAACTGAAAACTAATATTTAAAGCTTTACGCCTTGTTTCTTCTAATTATATCACGATTAGGAGATTAAAAAAAAAAAAGCAAAGAAACTAAAACTCAAGTGATTCACAAAAGGAAGAAAGAACAAAATAGAAAACAAATCAGGAAAAAGAAGAAAACGAAGTTGGATGTCAACGCGTCCACCTGCTAAACTAAACTCGTATTTTCATCTTTCAACCAAATGAGAATCAAAACCAATTATTCTAACAAAAGTCAAACCGATCGGAAACTGAAAAAAAGAAAAGAAAGCTGAAGTCAACTCCCTTTCCTAAAGATTGCACAATTACAACTTTTTAGCTGCTTGACCAAAACGAAATACAAGAAAATGAAAGCAAAAGAAAATACCAAATCTCATTCTCGAACGACTAACATTATTAGTTATACACTAGTTAGATTCATACAAACAAAGCAAAGAGAGGAAGTAGAGTCCTGGCATTTCGAATTGCTAAACAGCCATATAGATGTACTTTCCATCAACTGATTCTTCAACGGATAAGAACAGGCAAAGTAAGTGTTGGGTTGGGAATTTCAATCCAATCATGATCCAAAGTAATAAATAAACACAACGAAATAAAAAATACCTGAGAGAGAGACCGAGCTCCAAAAACAGATCTCCAAACTAACAAATCTCGATCCAAGGAATTCACAAGTAATCAAGATCTAGGGCACAACAAATACAAGTATACACACAGAAGAAGAGGGAGAAAGCACGCAGGGGAGAGAGAGAGATATGTTGGATTTAGTTCTATTAATTTGATATAATAATTTCGATTCGTTTTTGTGTTGTTCTATGATTGGGTTGTCTCTGTTATATAATTATTATTTATAATTTGTATAAAACTATATGTGTATATATATATATATAACAGTGCTTTCTCTTCTTTTCTTTTCCTTTATCAGAGAAGATGAGTCTTTCTTTTACTAGTTGGATTTCAGCCGGCGAACTCTTCCCATCTTTAAAAGCCAGTGTCTCGACCAAAGCGCGTTCGCTTGACTTCTCAACTCGTGACAACTAATGTTATGAATAACCCACCCGTGACAACCAATGTCATGAATACCATATAGGCATTGGTATCGAATTTAATTATAGCATAATATTATATTGGTGTTGACTCCTACCGAAATTATTTCGGATATTTTCTAAATTTATAATGTAGTTTTTAATTTTTTTAAAATTACAATATAATCTAAATTTATGACCTTCCAACAAAAAATCTCTATCATGAAAAATCATAATTAATTAAATTTTGCACATGTATATTCAACAACAAGTGTATTGTAGGATTTTTTTTGAAAAATTATAGTAGATTAAAGAAGAGTATTTCAAGCATCACAAACATATGTATCAAAAAGAAACCTGATCAAGATATGATGAAAATTCCAAATGCTTTAAAGAAGAGTAATCCAGCGTCAGAGACACGTATTCCAAAAAGAAAACTTACCTAAACATGATGAAAAATATTTTTCTAAAACTTTCTTTAATTTTCTCCTCTCTTATTCTCGAGGTACGTCCTCCGTCTCTCTCAAGAAAATGAAGCTTCCAACTTCAAGTCCTCGAATCAAATGGGTCGGCTACATAACACAAACTGCCCTGAGTCATCCCACTTTGCTTCCTCTCATTGCTTATTTTCTCCTATTTTTCTGCCACTTTGCTTTCTTATTTAAGGGTATCAACGAACGATACCCTTAAACTAAGTTTCATATCGTTTTTCAGTTGGTAGGGTACGGAATCCATAACTCTGGTAACACCTATTGTTATACGTACTTTAACTAATTCTATTTTTCGTCAATTGTAATCATAATTGTAGTCAGGTAAACGCCCACTTATTTTATAGTTTATATTGACAAATAGGATAATAGAAACCAAAGTTATGTGATATTATTAGATCATATGAATCAAGAAAAGTCCTTCTTGCTATGACTTTTAGATTCATGAAATATTTTACCGATATATATCAATCATGTAGTTTATAGAACAAATTTGCATAAGAGAATAATGATAAACAACAATTGATTGTAGCTTAAAGTTCGGATATGTTAGCCGAGACATAAGTCATTTTTCTCTTGTAAGGCAACAACTATTATGGTTTGCCTTTTAAAAATCTAAATTGACCAATCTTTTCCCGTATAACTTAGACCTCAAACATAATTTATAGTACAAGACTTTTTGATACACAAGATCCTAATGAAAAGACAAGTGTATAATATACTTGTCTTTCTATATGACTATTGTTACATTATTCAAGAATCAAGCTTTCAGGAAAGAAAAAATTTTAGAAAGAAGCCATAAGACGAAAAACACTTTATTTTATTAAATTTCCAATGATCTATAGCAAAAGAGAAACCTTGCTTTCATAGACAAAGCAAGGGGAAAGTAGACAAACAAATTTTAAGAAAATACTTACCATACACCTTTGAAATGTCGCTGGTGCATTACACAACCCAAATGACATTCTTCGGTAAGCAAAGGTGCCGAATGGACATGTGAAGGTTGTTTTCTCTTGGTCTTTAGGTGCAACCAAAATCTGGTAATACCCTGAATAACCATTTAAACCACAATAGTGAGATTTACCTACAAGTCTTTCAAGGATTTGATCAATAACGGAAGCTGAAAATGATTTTTTTCTAGTAACCAAATTTGGCTTCCTATAATCTACGCAAACTCTCCACCCATTTTGAACATGAGTGGGTATTACCTCAGCATCACTATTTTCTATCACAATTATCCCAATTTTTTTTGGAACTACCTGGGGGACTTACCCAGTTGCTATGTGAAATTGGATAAATGATTCCAGCATCAAGAAGCTTCAAGATTTCCTTTTTCACTATTTTCATCATAGGTGGGTTTAAACGATGTTGGGGTTGCTTCACCTCCTTGGTTTCATCTTCGATCAATGTTCAGTGCATATAAATGGTGGGACTAATACCCTTTAAATCTGCCACTGTCCAATTGAAAGCCTCTTTATGCTCCCTTAGCACTTGAATCGATTGATTTTCCTGCAAAAGATAAGTTTATTAGAAATTATGACAGGTAACATGTTTTGCTCACCCAAAAAGATGTATTTTAAATGGCTAGGCAAACTCTTCAACTCCAATGTTGGTGGCTGGATCAAAGACGGTAGGAGCTTAGAGCTATTGTGTGACAGATCCACATATGGCAGCTCCTTCTCTAACTGATTGGATTTCTCCAATTGACAAAATAACACCTCCAATTTGTTGTTGGGCAGTAATGATTCCTTGATGGCTTGCCACTGTGATGCGTCTCCCATCTCCAAGATTGTTCCAAATTCATCTCTTCCTCTCAATAATGAATTTTCCTGCACCCATGTGTCAATAAAATCCACAGAAATAATAGGTTGTTCATCATCCAAAAATTTCATGACATTGTATATATTGAATTTAATTAATTCACCATTAAATTCCATCGTCAATGACCCATCATAAACTTTAATTTTTGTTTTAGTGGTTTTTAAGAATGGCCTTCCAAATAAAATCGAGGTTGAAGAAGATACATCATCACTCCCCATTTGTAAAATATAAAAATCAGCTGGAAAAAACCATATCCTCCACTTGAACTAAAATGTCCTCTAACACACGCATTTAAACGATTGGCTAATTGAATCACTAAAATAGTTTCCTTGAGAGGTCCCACTTTTAAAGACTTACAAACATCATAAGGCATGACATTTATGGATGCATCCAAATCTAACTTGGCTTTTTCAATTCTCAAATCACCAATTTGACATGGGATAGTGAACATACCTAGGTCTTGACACTTAGGTGGAAGCTTTTTCTTTTGCAAAATGGTTGAGACATTCTCCCCTAATCGCAGTTTCTCATCAAATTTCAATTTCCGTTTTGAAGTGCAAAGTTCCTTAATGAATTTCATATAACGTGGGATCTATTTTATTGCATCAAGTAAACGGATATTTACTTGGACTTTCCTAAAAGTCTCCCATATTTCCTTCTCTTGCTCCTCCTTCCTTGCCTTGGTGAATTGACTAGGAAAAGTGGGTTGCACAACCAAATTCTGCAGACCTGTCTACGTCTTTTCTAGCTGATCAGGTGCCTCCTTCGTTGCTTTTTCTTCAACTTCTCTTTTGGAGGTTTTTGTAGTGGTTCCTTCAATTTCTTACCACTCCGCAACATGATAGCTTTAGCACTTTGTTTGGGGTTTATTTTGGGTTGAGCTGGAAAATTTTCAGAACTTTATGTCTCCAATCGATTAATGATGGTTGCCATTTGGCTCACATGATTTTCAAGATTTCGGATACTAGCTTGAGTATCCTGTTGAAATGTCAAGGTGTTAGTGGCCAAAGATTGAACTATATCTTCCAAGGAAGACTTACCTTCGGAATTGGATGTCATTTGTTGATGTTGTCTAGGTACATATGGTTGTCTAAATTGTTGGAAACTTTTAGCAGCTTGTTGTCCTTGATAGTTCCCATAACGCAAATTTGGATGATCTCGTTAACCTGGATTATAGGTGTTGGAGAATGGGTCATATTTCCTCTGATTTGGTCCGGCAAAACCCCCACGGCATTTATTTGTTTTATGTTTTTTCCCTACAAAACCGGACATGCGTCAGTAAAGTGTCCTAATATCAAACATATTCCACATACCTTTTCTTCTTCTTTCTTTGTAACTACAAGTTGTCGCACCAAAGATGTAAGGTCATGCAATTTTTTCACCAATGCTGCCACATTCACCTCATTTACGTGTTTTGAACAATGCCCAACACGTATCCCAAATTGTTGTGTATTGGAAGCGATATTCGCTATCAAATCCTTTACGACTGTCAGTGTTTTGTCAACTAATGCTCCATCGCTTGCAGCATCAATCAAACTCCTATCTGTGAGCAAAAGACCTTCATAGAAGTATTGAATCAACAACTGGTCAGTTATTTGGTGATAGGGACAGCTAGCACAAAGTTTCTTGAATCTTTCCCAATATTTGTAAAGTGTCTCCCCCATGTGTTGTTGAATGCCACAAATTTCCTTTTGAATGTTAGCAGCTCTTGATGCTGGAAAGTATTTCTTAAAGAACAGTCTCTTCATTTCAACCTATGTTTGCACATTTTCACCAGCTGAATAGTACAACCAATCTTGAGCATTATCTTTGAGAGAAATGGGAAGGCTCTTAGTTTGATTTGCTCTTCCATCACATTTATTGGCTTCATAATTATAGAAACCACGTCAAACTCCTTCAAATGTTCATAAAGATCCTCTCCCGATAGACCTCTGAAAATCGGTAATAAATGGATCAGTCCAGATTTCAATTCAAAAGTGTTATTGTCCCCCAAAATTGGAAAGTTGATGCAGTGGGGCTGCTGAGCATCCGTAGGCATGGCTAGTTTACGAAGAGTGCAATTCGCAACCATCCTTTCATTTTTCTGCAGTTGTTGTTGCTGTTTTGTTTGTTTCGTAACCTCTTGGTTGTCTTCATGATCTCTGAATTAAATAGCAATTGAGTTGTCTTGTCTACTTGTGTAACATATATATACAATCAAGAAATTCCCCGACAATGAAGCCAAAATTTGGTACTGCTATCGCCTATAACCAAATTAATACCAATTCAAGCAATAAAAAATGTAGTTAGTGAAGAGTTGAGATCGTTTCTAAGAGGAATTTTAACGGTAAAGGTTATACGAGTTTAAAATTAAAACAAATTGGGGGGTGGGTTTAATTCACGTAAATTTAAGAAATTGAAAATGACAGAAATTGAAAATTAACAAAAATAATCAGATCTAGAAATTCAGTAAAGAAACCTTAGTTTTGGGTCACCTATGTTATCAAACTAATATGGATCCTTGATATAAAACTCAGTCCATTAACAAACGTTCATTGGGTGATGTTTTCTCTTGAGATTAAATGAATAGAAAAATGTATTCAAAACATTCTTATTAGTCAACAACTTAGATACGATCTTAAATTTGATTGATTAATAACTTTAAGAACTAAGAAACCAATGAACAAGACAACCCATGTACGACATGCAATTAATCAAGTTAAGCATCTTTTTAGAATTTCCAAACCCTAGCGTAAAGATGGTAATCTTAATTTTCACTTTGGATTAGCAAAACTGAACGTCAAATCCTACTAATCTGGCTATAAATCAAACAAATCAACTCTTAGTTGCGCACCCTAGAAATCAATCAATTCAATCATGAAAAGCAATTCGAAAGACACTTAATATTAATCAATGAAATAAACTTTATTTAGAAATCTCACACATACTAGATGATAACATGGTTCCATTCAACTAAGAAGAAAGATTTAGCTACTCTAACAATAGTAAAAACCAACGAAAGAATAGCAAAAAACAAAGTCTCCATTCCTGGCCTTTTTCCATAAAATACGAAAAATCCTAAAAACCAGAAAACTATTGCAATAACGTTAAAAAAACTCTAACATAAATAGTGAATGTGGTTTTTTAATGATTTTCAATGGCCTCTGTAGCGCCCCCTTATTGTAGGGTACACACCGAGACGCCCGCAGGTCATTCTGGTACATATCCTACGATAAGGGTGAGCTAGATCGATCACTAAATTCGCTTCACATGGCATCATAATAAAGTGTCAATATAAAAATCACAATCTTTTTGAAATCAACTTTTTCCTCATTTTATTCCATCAAAATCAAAAGTCTACATGTTTTTCATCTCTTCTATCTATACATCAATCAAAAACCTAGTACAAAAATT
>JANZLX010000212.1:14595716-14606057 GCA_025531955.1 Erythroxylum orinocense
CGACAATAATAAAATTAATAATCATAATAATAACTTATTAAAAATTAATAATAATAAGAATAACTTATTAAAAATTAATAATAATAAATAAATTAATAAAATTAATAATAATAAGAATAAGTTAATAATAATAATAATAAACCAAACATATTTTTATTTTCAGTTTTTTATTAGAAATTTCAACTAAACAGGTTTTTGTTTTCAATTTTTATATTGCAAATCTCAACCAAACAGGTTTTCGTTTTTTTAGGAAAAAAACAGAAACTAAAAACAGAAAACAGAAACCAAAAACAACAACAAAAAAATAAAAGTGGAACCAAACGATCCCTTAATATTGTTTATTACAAAAAGGTATAACTTGATAAGGCAGTATAAAACTTTTACTTTATATAGTTAAAGAAAGATTTGCGTCACATAGGCTGGTATTAGGAATACCTGGGACTGGTCATGGTTTTAAAGAGGCGAGAGTTTAGTTACGTGTGGTAAAGTGGCACTTGTGAAATAAGCGAAGGAACGAAGGGCAATTATGTGTATTTGTCATATTCGGTGCCCGGAACATAAGAACTTTTAACAATATAATATCAAATAATTTGTTTATACGTTATTTTTTTTCCTCTTGATGAGTTTTTGACCGTTGCTTTTTCCCAACGTCTCTCTCTCTCTCACTCTCTCTCTCTTCCCGAGTGATCAACTAGCTGCACTGCAGAGCTCGGCTTCCATTCAATTCCCGCCCACTCGGGTATGATTCTTCACTTCATTCCCGTCTTATACTTTAAACTGAAAGTTTTATTCTTTTTATAATCCGGGCTTCGTTTAGTTTCAAGTACTTGTTTTGCTTTGCTCTTCCCTTTACTTAATTGCGCTTCTATTCTCTGTTTTTTTTTTCAATCTTCTGTTATCTTGTTTTCTTTCATTCAACTACGTAAATGGGATTCGGATTGTGTGTTCGTAGATCGTTTCAGGCGTTTTACTTAATATTATGTTTATAAATCTTGTTTTTAAGCTCTCAGGGGACGATAATATCACCTTTTGACGACTCTTTTTTGTATGAGCACTAATGGGTTATTTATGTCAAAGATTTCTTTAGTGACATAGTTTTCAAAGATCATAAATATTTTTTTTTCCTTCTGGCGTTTCGGTGTTAACTTTTGAGAGGAGTAATGTTAGGTTTCATATTCAATGAGTCCCCTTTTCCAGTTGTTGTTTAAAGTAGTGGGAGGTTTCACCATGTGAGGCAGTCAAACTTGTGTACTCTTTCATCTACTTTAAGCTCCTTTTATCTTCTTTTGTTGTGTGCTCTGTCTCCTCACTGCTACCTCGTTTTTGTTACTAACCATTTTGCATTTCTGATCCTTCTTTAATCGGTTAAACCCATCCTTTTTTCTTCTCATTTTGTCTTTTGTATTCTTCTGGTGTTGATTTTATTTCGAAATGTTATTTTATTGGTTGTTTGCTGGTAATTCTGCATGTATTGATTGTTTTAAAGTTTTAATTTCAGGCTTACAGAAAACTGAGTCATGTCCCGGTTCTTTTTTCATTTATTTTTTTGGTTTTGATCGAGTTCAATCTTCAGTTCTCTGTAGTTTAATTATCAAAGAAATTTTAAATAATTGAATAATGGGGTTCTCTGAGAAGTGCAAGAGAAATCTCGAAAGAATCTTCATTTCTTTCTGTCATGAAAGAAATGTTTGTTGTGACTTGTGGACTAAGAAAAGAACCGACTACTTTGCAAGATTGTTTTCTTCTCTGAAAATGTGCGAATGAATCCAAATAGTTGTTCAATCAAACTATTTTCAGTTTCTTATGCCCATAGAAATGCTTTTGCTATTGCTTGCTGTCTTCAACTTTGAAGACTTCCATCAATGCTCAGTTTGTATATATAATTGAACAATGAATTTGTATGTTAATGTTGAACAGCAGGTGCAAATCCATATGAATCTGGTTAGAAATAAGAAGGGGATACCATTGAGATTCTGATTTCGATTCAAAAGCTGAAAACTTTTGAGGTGAAGGTAAAAGGGTAAGAGAAGGTGAGAAATGGGATGTTCTACCTCGAAGCTGGATGATGAGGAGGCAGTTCAGCTATGTAGGGACAGAAAACGTTTCATAAAACAGGCCGTGGAGCAAAGAACACGGTTTGCCTCTGGACACCTGGCTTATATCCAATCCTTGAAAAGAGTTTCTGCAGCTCTTAGAGAGTATATTGAAGGAGATCAGCCCCGAGATTTCTTGGTAGATTCATTCATAACCCCTCCTTTTACACCAATGAAGAAAACAAGTCCGGGTTTCATCTCAATTTCGCCAAAATCTTTGAAGCCTGCATCACTCCAACCAGGTCGTAATTCAATTTTGAAAATTAATTTCCTGATGGCGGGGGCCAGCCAACCAATTTCAGTTGAGGAGAGACCTGTCTCGCCGGAAACAGTCCGAATAGATAACTATTCTCCAATTCATCATTTTGGGATGGATGGATTCTTCGCAATGCAGTCCTCGCCGATGAGCTCTTCATTTTTCTCTTATCCGTCCAATGATAGGATTAACATCCCTCCTCCATCACCTCAAACCTCACTATGGGATGGCTTTTGGAACCCATTTTCTTCACTTGACTATTATGGTTATCCTTTTCATAATAGCTTTGATAATATGGATATGGATGACATTAGAGGACTAAGGCAGGTGAGAGAAGAAGAAGGGATCCCTGACTTAGAGGATGAAACTGAGCAAGAAATGGATAACAAGGTAAATTCAACAGTGGAAAGAAGTAGAGACGATGCCTATTATGAGAAAGAAGAAGTGCTTGTTGAAGATGTTGATGACGGTGAGACTGACACTGAAAGTGGAAGTGAATGTGAATGCGAATGCGAATGTGACAAAGCACCGAGAGGATCACAATCACAAGGCAGTGAAAAAGTAGAATTATCACGAGCTCAAAATTCAGGACAAGTTGGAACCCACAATCAAGAAGTTGTGGTCGGTGACGGAGAACCTGAGATAGAAACACCAGGTTATACCGTTTACGTGAATCGAAGGCCAACAAGTATGACTGAAGTTGTCAAAGACCTTGAAGAACAGTTCACTATTGTTTGCAATGCAGCCAAGGAGGTCTCGGCATTGCTGGAGTCTAGCAGAGTTCAATACTCGGCAATCTCAAACGATCTCACAGGTTGAAATCAAAATTTCTCTAGTATCCGTTTTATTTTAGGCCTTCATGAGAGATTTGCCCTTTAAATCCTTGATATGAATTTAAGGTAATTTCATTTTTTCCTATTGTCATGGGGAAGATGGATTCTTCTTTAGTTTGATTATAGCTCAATCCTGTATGTTTACACTTTTCATTTATTTGAAATTGCATTATACCCACCGAAAGTATTCTGCTTTTGCAGCCGTAAAAATGCTCAATCCAGTAGCATTGATCCGTTCAGCTTCATCTCGGTCATCCTCGTCAAGATTTTTGGTCAATTCTTCAAGTTCTAGAGATGAAGAATACGAAAGTACTAGTGACTTCTCAGAGGAATCTTGCATGCTCTCAGGTAGTCACCAATCTACGTTGGACAGGTTGTACATATGGGAAAAGAAACTCTATGAAGAAGTCAAGGTATGGCTATCAATCGTCTTCTGAACTTTCCTAATGACAAGCTTTTACAACGATCACTTTCATATGGCTCAAATAAATCGGAAACAGAGTCAAAAGTAGCACGTAGCAGAAAGGCTCGCTTTTCAACTGTTTCTTGTGCATTTCTAAGTCTTTTTGTTGGTGTGCTTCTGCTTCGAAATGTGGTTTTTTTGAACAGAACTCCTATACTTGAGAATAAATAGACCACCATAGCTTTGTTTATGTAGTACCTAAAGTGTTAGGGGGCAGTAATAACAAACCGATAATTTCATTTTGTTACCTTCTTAATAGTCTGGAGAAAGGATACGAATTGCATACGAGAAGAAATGTAAGCAACTCAGGAACCTAGACCTAAAAGGAGATGATTCCATAGCAGTGGATAAAACAAGAACAGCCATTAGAGATCTACATACTCAGATAGCGGTTTCAATTAACTCTGTTGAAGCTGTGTCAAAGAGAATAGAAACTCTGAGGGACGAAGAACTGCAGCCTCAACTTCTGGACTTAATACAAGGGTATGGAAGTCAAGTCACTGTTCCAGGCTCCAAAAATCACTGGTATACTGACCATGACGTTACTCTCTTGTTCACACGTTACAGGTTAGCAAGGATGTGGAAAATAATGGCAGAATGTCACCAATCACAGAAACGGACACTAGATGAGGCCAAGCTCCTACTAGCAGGCACACCTTCGAAACTGGACATGAAGAGGCGAACCTCCTTCTCAGTTGCTGATCCTCAGAGGCTTGCCAAATCTGCTGTCAATCTTGAAACAGAGCTCAGAAATTGGCGGGCTTGCTTTGAGGCATGGATCAGTTCACAGAGATCTTACGCGCATGCATTGTCCGGCTGGCTTTTGAGATGTATTAGGTCTGATCCTGACATAACAAAGCTACCATTCTCCCCACGACGGTCTAATGTGACCATTCCAATCTTTGGATTTTGCATCCAATGGTCAAGGTTTCTTGATGCCATTCAAGAGAAGGCGGTGCTAGATGGACTAGATTTTTTTGCAGCGGGGATGGGGTCTCTATACGCACAGCAATTAAGGGATGATAATCACAGGGTACCAGTAAGCTCAACGAGATATGAGTCAAGGGGGAATAATAATAATATGGATTTGGTAGAGTATGGTGAAGTAGAACAGGTGATGACTACAGAGAAAATGGCCGAGGTTGCTGTAAGGGTATTGTGCGCTGGAATGTCAGTTGCAATTAGCTCATTAACTGAATTTGCTATAGGCTCTACAGAGGGGTATGGTGAACTAGTTAAGCAGTGGGAGAATGTCAAGTAGCCACCACCCAGTTCGGGTGGACCCGACTGGGGACACTAATTTAAGATACTCCTGTAGGTAGTTTTTTCATGGATATCAATGTGTTCGCATATTACATAGAGCCATTGTTGTTCCTACTAAACATACCAGTCTGATAAAAAATAAGCAGAAGGGGCAAAACTAAACTCGAGATATATCTGGAATGGTTTGGACTGAAATGCTAACCTTGCATTGCATTTCTACTTGATCTGCAACAAGAAGACAGTCCACATATTTTAATGCTCTTTAGAATCACTTTAATTGCATGTATGCCTCTAATTACTTGCAAAATGGATTTCTAAACGCAACTCGAATGCCATGAAGAGGCATCCTGTAAAATATGTAGGTCATCCCCTCTGAACAGGATATGAACAGCATGTTCATAGAACCCATTTTCAGCTCACTACCAAGAAACGTATGAAAAGTAATATATGGACTTCAAAATCTATGCATCAAAATCTAAAAGTAAAACAAAGGAGCAGAATCATCACTTCAGTAGTGATGGAAAAATTTGTGATGGTAAGACAATTTATGTAAAACGTTTTCTTTTCAGTCATAAGTGAAGGCATCATCGTCATCTCCAACCTCTGCCTCAGAAAAATCATATCCACCCATCACTGACAGGAAAAGTAGAACCGCAACCAACTGCGTCACCAAAAAATATTTTGCTCTTCTACTGAAAGCTTTTTCCTCTTCTGTCTTTTCCCTTTTGGGTTTTCTTTTGGGTTTTGAACCTGAAGAAAGAAAAAACAATAGACCAAGGGCTCTAAATGAAAAAAGGAGATATATATGACATCTTTATGTGAAGCATATAGAACAGAGTAAGTTAGCTTATTTAATTAAGTCAAAAGCCAGTGTTATCAATCAGTAAGAACAAAAACAAGCATTTGAACTTGCTTACCTGAATTTGTTGGGTTTCTTCTTCGAGTTGATGATGAAAATTGAGAGTTGAATTGAGCATCAGAAGAGGAAGATGAAGCAGTATCCAAGTACTCTTCCTTAAGTTTTTCAGCATATTTAATCAGGTTACTGTACTCCAATAGTGTGCTTCTTATCGCTGATGAATCCTATTAAAACATGATAACACGGAAAAGGAAAAGAGGTCAGAGCACCAATACCTCCTCAATACAAGGTAAAAACAATAGTGGCTATAAAATTGAAAATAAAAAGCAGCTGGACAGCAAAAATTCTTTGTGATAGAAACTGAACTCATGTCAATTGTGAGCCTTAGAAGGTAGATCCTCGGGGAGGCAATAAAAATAGAAAAAAAAAATTGGGGGATTGAATAGTCTGTCAGCTTGTTAAAAAGAATATTCAAGTCACTCGTCAAGAAAGATGAATCCGTGATTATTTAGCTAAGCACTGACACTGCTAACATTGTTTATATCTGATAACCCAAATTTAGTCTACATTTAGCTTCTTTTTTTATCACATCAATTTTGTCTCCTTGCTGACAAGGCCACACCATACAAGTTTTAACAGTTGCTGAAAGTGATCAAGCCCCCCTCTCAACTAGCAAAGGAAATAATCCGCCAAGCTCCAATACAGTTCTCTCTTGGTTGAACTAAAGAATTATATGATCTATTGCCTTTGCCTTTTCTTTTGCATCATTAACCAAAGATATTCAAATCATGTTTTACTTTGAAAATTAGCCATGCAAGGACTCCCATTTGGCTTCCATACAGATCAGGATAAGAAAATTTCTCAAGTTCACTTACAGGTAATGCATCAAGAATTAAAAGTAAATGCCCAACGAGTACTGCATCCAAGCTTGTTGGTCTGCATGAGAGAAACAGTGCAGTTGCATAACAAAATCACAGGTTAGAATCGTGGAAGCTTCAGACGTCAAGCTCAAATACGATGACAAGAATGAGGCTAAAATACCATTTTTAATAAATGCACACACCATAATATTTAGAAACTTTACCTGTCGAAAATAAACTTCTGGTCGCCTATCCTTGTAGACAAAGCTCCAAAAACAGTTTTAGCTCTCCTGTATATCTGTTCATAAAGACAAAACAAATTAAGTATAAATCTCCATGCAAAAGTTAATTGTAATAGACAATCAATTAAAGGAGGAACAAAAATGGTATCATCTCCCAAATACATACTACTGAACTTATGTTCGTTGTTGAAAAGTGAAAACTAGAAAACATGCATATCTCTGTGTGTGTGAGGCAAAGAGAGAGGAGGGACAATAAGTATGCAACAACTTGCATATCAAAAAGACCAAAGATTTCAACCTGTTCTTCCCTACGCTCAACATTCTCTTTGGTTATCCCAAGCCGCTGCTTAACATCATGGACTTGCTTCATGAAAAGAACCTTTCCTATTAACCAAGGAAGATCTGAATAATAAATCTTGCGAGCAGAACTTCCATCCGATCCCAGCCAGAGTTCATACATGATTGCATCTGCAAGCCAGGAACTAACCATTGCATCCATTGAGATCCATTCTGGGAGGGACTGGAAGTCAGCATCCAAGTCAACAATGCCATCTTCCTTCAGACGTTGAATAACACCTCCATTCTCATTATTATAGGTCACATAAGTACCTGACTCAATGTAAGGAATTTGATCTAGAACACAAAAGAACCAGAATTACTATTTTAATAAAGCATAGTGGCGGAGCAATGAATATGCAGGAATAAGTCCATAATTTGCTGGGAAAGTATAACACCATTCCTGACTTCCCTCCTAAAAATACAGCACCAATTCGAAGATAATATAGTCAAGCACTGTCAACTAGACATAATATGCACTGGGGCAAACCTTATGATTATGAATAAAACCTCGGACAAAACAAATTATCCAACCGAAGCACCAGAAAAAGAGAAACAAAAAGAAAACATAATCCATATATATATATATAAAAGCATCATAAAGTCCCAAACTTAATAGGCAAGTTATAAAATTCATTAAAAGCCAAAACTAATAAAAACTTAATTATGGATTCAATATCAATATGCAAGTTACATTTCTTCATGCCAACGATAAAAACCGAATCTTGATCACATTGGAGAAGTAGGTTTTAAGTTTCACATTGGAAAACAATCAGCCAAGAGCGTTGACGAAATACAGATGACTATAAATATGATGGAAATCTAAAAGTATCAATATAAAGGAGTAACATGAGGTCTTGAGCAAAGCTGGCGGTTTGATGAAGAAGCCAGAAGATCCAAACTTTAGTAAATTCCAACAACAAATAACTGAGTTCCGAGAAAGAAGTACCTGAATCAGGATAAGAAGAGTTGAAATCCAAGTGAAAAGGGAAGCGAGCGAATTTGAGATAGATATAAATGGGCAAGCAAATTGGGCAAGCGGTTGGGAGACCGAAGTTGGGTTTTCTTGCGACAAGAGTGAACTCTTCTGTCTCTAGAGATTGCTCCATTAATGGTGATTATGGAGGGAGGCTTCGGTGACTGAGATTGATAATTTTCTCGGGTTTTGAGCAACCGCTGATTTTAGCTTCCCTCCCTAGAGCTGAAGCCGGTCACTATGTGGGAAGTAGCAGAATTTTAAGGTTCGGTCGACTCGACAGAAGGACGTGGGCCGGTTCAACTCGTTGTCGTAACATCGGTCGACTAACTTCAGCTCTTAACCGGTCCACCTAGCTAGATCGGGAAAATCACCCATTTGATATTATTATCTATTTTATTTAATCAAATCATATTATTATTTATTATTATATAAAAACTATTTCTGCATATATTAGCAATAATTAAATTAAGACTCGTGTACTTCCACTTCTGCTTTTCTTTGGTTGTAATTTTTAAATTTTACATTTTAAATTTAATTAAAAAAGTATATGTTTGATTCAGACTTTTAATATAAAACTTGAAGAAAAATAAAAATAAAAACATATTTGATTTTATCATCTTGTTTTTATTTTTAAATGTATTCTTATATTAATTATTTTTAATATATTATATTATGTTTTTAAATTAATAATTCTCACTATAGTTAGAAATAAAATATATGCATATTTATATAATTAAAGAAATTTGCACATTAATTGTATATAATAAATTTTATATATTAAAAAATTACATTAAGTCATTCTAATAAATAAAAGACGTCCATCGTATTATAATTCTTCAAAACATAATAGTAATATCATTTACAAAAAGAAAGATAAATTAACTAAAACTAATATAATTATTTCATATTTGTCTAACAATTTTATATCTCTTCCAAGACATACTTCTAAGTTGTGCTGGAATGATATTATAATCTACTTAAAAACTTGCATCTTTATTTTCACTTTCCTTAATTTGTTCTTCATTTTCAACATAATTATCAAATAATTCATCACTTTATCCATACATTCTAATATAAATGTGTTTAACACAATAAGTAATAATGATGCTTTTTTATTTGTTCAGATCATAACTTGATATATATTTGAAAGTATAAAGAATCTTGCTTTTAGTACACCAAAATATCTTTTAATAATATTTCTTAATAAAGAATGTTTATAGTTAAACAATTCTTGCGGCCCTTGAGATTTTCCTCTTCTTTTATAATCTCACAAATGATATGTCTCACTTCGATATGGTAAAAAAAATCCAAACATATTGGTAAAATTTGAATCAACCTATTAGAACTTACATAACATATAAAGAATATAATATGAGCAAAGAGTTATTAAAAATTAATCATAAGTAATACGTTTATTTAAAATAATATAACGACTTATGGAGACATAAGAAATTGATTCATTAAATTTGTTAATATTTTGAAAAGAACTCGAGAGTTATTTACAATTTACATGTAAAATATTTGTCAAATAAGCGACAACACATAATATTTTAAGAAGATTATGATACTCAATATAATGCAACTCTACCTCTTTTTTTTTGGGGGGTGGGGAACTTATTTACTTTTACTTCTCTACGGTTTATTTTTACATTTTTTTTAATATTGGAAGGGGAGTCAATCGTAGTAATTAACATTGAAAGGGTAATAATTGCAATTTGACTGCAAGGAAAAATATTAGTCATCCTATTTACCCAAATTTATATGTATTTAGAATATTGTTTTACCCTAAAACTTGTGAAGAAAAAAATAGTCTTTGTTAATCTATGATCTAAATATTAAGCGAAGTATTATTGCCTAATGAAATTTTGTTAAGATCCAACAAACCAAAAAAGAAGGAAAACAATAAAACATAAATGCAGGACAAAAAAACATTTGAAAATACAGAAAAATAATAAAGTTGAAAAACCAGAAACATAGAAATTAGAAACTAGAAACTAGAAACGCAAAAACCAAAAACACAAAAATCCAAAATCCAAAAAACCAAAAACACATAAACGTGGGCTGTTTGGTTCTACTTCTGTTTTTCTGTTGTAGTTTTCGGTTTCTGTTTTCGGTTTTTTTGTTTCTGTTTTTCTTTCAAATAAAAACAAAAACCTG
>JANZLX010000212.1:14691054-14703129 GCA_025531955.1 Erythroxylum orinocense
GGTCAAGGGCCTGTAATTGTTTCCCTTTTTATTCTCCCTTTTCCAGGTCCTTTCCCTCTTTCTTTTTTTTCCATGGAAATCCGAGACGTGGATTGTAGAATGTGAAACACTTTCTACAAATAAAGAAAATTAAGTCCCTTGCCCTACCAATGCTACCTTTCGTCGATATTAATTTAGGAAAACAGCTAAATGTAAGTAAATCAAATTACGTCTCATTTAATAAACAGCATCCATTTGATTTGAACTAACTTGTATGTATCAGAATAAAATATAACAATCTGACTGTTCTTTTGACAGCTCTCAACTTAACTTGTGTTTAACATCAAGTCGAGATCAAACAACTGTGGAAACAACTAAACTAATAAAACACAAGATGAAAGTTGACAATGATTGGGACTGTAAAAGCCCAAGCTTATGCAGTCATCGCAAATTTCGCAGATAGTCACTTCACCAAATACTTAAAATGCCTCAGAAATTTACTCAAATGACTATTACAGTCCAAAACTACATACTTGGAAGGAAGGAAAGGTGTTTCACAGTAACGTAATGTTGTACAACAGTTGCAAGCACTGAAGGTTCCACATCTTCCCAAGTAAAGTATATTGTTTGATAGATCAACAAGAATGTTAAATGTCCAAACTGAAGTGGGCGTACTGAATACTTGGACCACTTGTTTTATAGCTTCAGCCGATGTAGCTGTACAGGGTTTATGTACCGAAACGGACGAAAGTGTAATTAGGTGCACTGGAGAACTTTCCTAGGATCAAGTTGTCCACTACAGTAACTGGAAGGAACAGCGGAGAGTTCCAGCCGTCCTCTCCACTCCTCGCCAGGCTTTAGGGTGATTGGTTTTTCCACCGCAGCAGCCTCTACACATAGCATATGCTTGTATTCGTCGTCTCCAAAATCAGCCATAGCCTTAGCCTTCTTATCCCATGGATTCCACACCACTGCATACAAAGTTGAGAATAAATTCTTCAATGATGCTATGCATTTCAAGTAAAAGACACAGCAATGGCTAAAAGCCATAATGCTTTAGCAGCAAAATGATAAATTTAAAGCTCATGTTTGAAACAAAAGTGCCTTCCTTCTAGAACCTATTTATCTTTGTTTAAATCAATCCATCTTTCTCGTGCCCCACCTCAAAATGCACCATACTAACATCTAATTGATCAGTAAACCAGTAAATTGACAATTCATTTAGTACACTCAAAAACTCAAATGAAAAGTGTTAGTTCTTTCACTTGAATTTCAATATCAAGTGTAGAATCCGGGTAAAACAAGTTCTTGACTTAAACAAACATAGTTTGTAATTGCATTGGCCAAATAATGATATCCTTGAAGGTATGTAGAGCCTTGTAACTTACAAAGGCACTATAGCATTGTTACGCGGAGAAGTAAGATCCAATTAAGTTGTAGAAAAAGCAGGTCAGAGAAACCAAAATAAAAGTTTAGCACATCAACATATATAATGCAAGGAATTAAGAGTTCCATTAGCTGAAAAAGGAGAATCCATTGATCTACAGGTCCAAACATATTACCATTACAAATTCTACATTTACACCACAGATAAACACCATATTTTGGCTTGCAACCTCCATGTGGTTTATAAATCAAGACTTGTCTCAAGGTTGAAAAAAAAGAAAAAGACAAAACTCACCTGCATCCGGAAGTCCATCCTTGCGTAGAACAAATGTTCTCTTCTTTTCATGATCCAGGATTGCAATTTTTGTAGGAGTACTGAGGTATATCTTATCAATCTGTACAACCAGAAAAAAAACCTTCACATCATAGCCTCACGTGGAATCCATAAAGGCAAGAAAAATAGGAAATACTCGGTATCCTCAACTCACTTCTGATTCAAATGTTATTGCATCCCCTTGCTCAGTAGAGCGCTTTTTGTTCTGTAAATTGTCCAGATAATCCATTGTTTCTAAACCTTCCACTCGAACTTCACTGAAAACAACCAGAAAATTCGTTTGAGGTTGTATGCAGAGGTCAAAATGAGGGGGAAAAAAATTAAACAAGCCTCAGAATCCTAAGATCATGAACAAGGTAATGCAGTACTGCTAGTAATGGACTTGGACAGATTTATCTTAAGTGAAAGTTTAGAAATTAGTTCCAACTTTAAAGCTTTCCCTATTAAGAATATTAACTTATTCCCCAGATTCAAGTCATTTCATTTCCTGTAGGGAAATCTTTTCCCTAAAATGTGGCCATCTGCTGTTATTAGCATTGAGAAAAGGTTCTATTCGAGTATTTTGCTTCCTTTGCCAGTTAAGTGTCTCTCTCCACTTTCTGCCTTTTGCTCTCTCTCAATCTTACCCTTCATCACCCTCTTTTCTACTATGCTCTACTACTTAAATACTGAGTTGCACGATTGTGGTAGACTCAGAAAGACTGGACCTAAAGCAACAATATGCATCACGTAGATTCCGTAAGGCTAGAGGGTGCCATGATCCCAAAAGATCTGTATCTACAGCATGTATAAAACGTGTGGTGCCATCTTTGAGCCCACTAATCTCAAGAGATAGTTTCCAAAGACCACTAATCTCTAAGGATTAACATAAATTACATCATTAATTTACGTAAATCCTTAGAGAAAAAATAACTAAAGACAAACTTACTAGTCGATTACCTGATGTCTGAAACAGAGAAATAGGTGTGATATGCAAAAGTGAATGAAAATGGCTTCCCATCACTGTTGGTATTCCTAATGCGAGAGGTCAACATCAGATCTCCTCCAGGTCCCAAAGCTACCCTCAGACGGAATTCAAAACTAAAAATCACAAAAAAGACGAGCCACTAAGCTGTTGAACGTAGGGAATGGTCTTGAAGGATCTAGCACTCTATCTACAGTAATATAAATGTCATGAAGTTCCAAGTATTCCACCTGTGAGGCCAGATTTTCACATCCTCTTCAGTGGGCCTAAGAATCAAATCAATAAAAGCTCTACTGGAAGAATTTGTTGGAAAAGGAGGAGGGTCATTTTCAATGCTCCAAATCCTATTCCTAGCAAATCCATGTGGCTCCATAGAACCATGATTACTAAACTGCATAAACACAACAAGCTCTTTTGAGAAGGATGATCTAAATTAACACAAACATGAGAAAATTGTATAATAAGTACAGACTTGAGGAAAACAAATAGGAATGCCTCCACGAATCGCCTTTGGGGGTTTGAAATTTGCCTGGAAAAGACACCAATCTGTGTCAGTTTGGATTATATGAAATCTGACTGAGCAATTTCACACAGAACATGACCAACTTCAATAAACAATGCTGGGGGTATGTTAGGATCACAAATTATATATTTATGTAGGCAATTCCCTCAAAACAGGACCAAAATTAATGTGTGGAGAAAGTAAGCAAACATTGCATACCACCTTACTGCTGAGAAAAAGTAACTCCTCTCCATGGTCATTCTTCCAAGATGTCACATGGCCCCCGTACAAGTACACCTGGACAAAACATCAAATAGATAGATATTAATACAAGTTTGAAAAGTGAGAGCTTTCTTACATGACTAAGGAATATGCTGTAGAGCTCCAATATTTAAACATGAAACCTATGGATAATCTTCATCACAGGACTTGAGCATTATATAATTCCAAGTGACCTACTGCACACAATACAAAAGAAACAGTAAAACAGGAAACAAGGAACTTAAACCAAGACTTGTGTGAGAAAAATATTTCGAGCAAAACGACTTCAATTATGGTTAGCATCAATAGGCTGCTTTCGAATTTTTTGCTATGCTTTGAGGATTCATTGGTATCCAGTCATTGTGTTAAAGAAAAGTGAGTAAAGTGAGTGAGAAGAAGAAGAATAAAACATTGTCGTAATCATTAGTCACGTGAGCACCCAATGCTGTGTTTCACTAGTAGTTGTAACAACCATTGTATACGTGTAACATGCTCAGCAGTAGGGAATATCCTTTTATAGCCCTTGTACTAACATGGCAGATATGAAATGATTGTGTTTTCTCCCTCCTTACAGATTCCCTGAAACTTCTCTCAATTTTCTTTCTTCCTTCCCTCCTGATGTAAGATAAATAGAAGAATTATTAACTAATAGTTAAAAATCACAAAATTAAGAAATATCACTGATATTAGGCTACTGAAATATCAAGTTTTAGGGTTGAATTTTGGATAGGAATGCTGAAATTTCAGATTTTGTATGGCTGAAATTTTAAGGTTAGATTGCTAGAAATTTAGGGTTAAGATTTTCGAGTTTTGGTTACTGAAATTTTGTGATGGACACAAAAAAATGGAAGGTAAGAAACTAGGAATCACTCATAGAGTCTAAGAACCACTCTTAGAAGAAAACATTACACCTTTTAGTTGAAAACTCAAGTTTGTAAAAAAATTCTAGACTGCTTATTATTGATGAAGAGTTTAATACACAAATATATCTAATTCTTAAAACCCATATTAAATCCTATTATAATAGAAATTATATGAATCCTATACAACGAGGGTAGCGTATCTAAAATCGAATAACATATACTACTACTTCCTATTTAATAAGGAATTCTAATACAATCTAAATTTTAGCCTACTTTGATGTCAACTCAATTCTCAATCCTCATCCCACCAAATTAAGTTCGTGGTTGACTAATGTTTCCTCTTTTATTTCTTTTATAGACTTTAAGTTCTTTTATATCAATTCTCTCTGGCTTGTCTGAAGTCGTCTCGACGTAGAATGTGATAAATACTGATCATATAAGTCTAGATTCAACTTCTGGAATTCATATTCTAAAATTCAGGTACTATCAGAATCGGTCTTTTTTCCCACTTGACAAGAAATTGTCGATATCCTCCATCTCTTGTGACTACAATTTGTTCATCAAGAACATCCTTCATTTCCTCCTTAAGATGAGGAGTGGCTGGAATTCTTACAGCTGCAATAGGGGATTGCTTATCTTGTCCATGACAAATAGTTAAGTCCGCAGCATTTAAGATAGGACTTATTCTCATATCACTTGGTAATTCCAAGACATAAGCATTAGCAATTATCTTCTTGATGATCCTATAAGGTCCAACATTTTGTGAATGAAATTTCTTACATTTCCCTTTTTGAAAACGTTGTGGACGAATCCTAACCTTCACCATATCCCCCTCATTGAATTCTACCAATTGACGATGTTGATCAGCATGCTCTTTAGAAGAAAAATTGCTGGTTATTATCTTTCGTCGTATCTCATCAAAGATGTCCCTCATGTGTTTTGCAAAACCTTCAACTTCAACACTAACTCATGTTGTTTATCGTAAAGGAACAAAATAAATAGGCTTTCTTGGTTAAACTCCTAAAACTATCTCAAAAGGGCTCTTACACACCTATTTATAAAACTGTTGTATGCAAATTCTGCCATAGGAAGCATTAGGTTCTAATTTTTCACATTTTCTCCAACCAAACATCTTAACAAGTTTCTCAAGCTTCTATTTACCACCTCTGTTTGTCCATCAATTTGGGGATTGAAAGAACTTGAAAATTAAAGCTTAGGGTTCAATATTTTCCATAGAGTTCTCCAAAAATAACTCATAAATTTTACTTCACAATTAGAGACAATAGTTAAAGGTAATCCATGGAGACATACAACCTCTTTGAAGAAAATTTTTGCAATATGGACAGCATCATAAGTCTTGGAAAATGGAATGAAATGACTCATCTTGGAAAACCTATCCACCACCATAAAAATATAATCATAACCTCTTACAATTTTATGAATTCCTAAGAAAAAATCCATACTTATGTCCTCCTATGGTTTATGAGGCACGGACAATGGTATGTATAATCCAAAAGTTTGTTTCCTTCCTTTAGCTAATTGACATGTTTAACATTGTCTTATGACCTTTGGAATGTCCCGCTTTAAAGGGGGCCAATAAAAGTGATCTTCAACCATTGGGATGCTTTTATCTCTTCCAAAGTGTCCTACTGCTCCTCCTCCATTAATTCCCAAATCATATATTCCCTTATACAAGTATTAGGTAGGCAAAGTCAATTTTCTTTGAAAAAATAGTGATGGTGGATCACAAAAGAAAAGTGTTGGTCTCTTTGTCCAACTACAATTTCTAAATAGATTATTCCAAAATCTCGATCTGAAAACCCTACAACTTTTATTGCTAAAGTGTTAAGTAAATGACTCTTCCTACTCAATACATCTGCACCTTATTCTAAACTCTTGTCCGATGTTTAATAACAAAGTTAAATTGCTCCAAAAATTCACTCTATAAGGTGTGCCTTTTGTTCTAGTTCTTCTAGGACTTGAAGTATTTAAGAGATTCATGATCTGAATATAGAATTACCTCCTCATATGAGAGACAATGAAGCCAATTGTAAAGAGAATGTGTTAATACATAAAATTCCTTGTCATAGGTGGAATATCATTGCTTCTCTTCACTTAATTTCTCACTAACATAATTAGGTGTCCATCTTAACTTAGGATGCATCCAATTCCCACATGAGATGCATCACCAGCAACTTTAAATACCTTAGAAAAATCTGGAAGTTGTAAAATAGGAGATTCGGTCATCTTTTTCTTGATTTCTTCAAATGCTTTAGTTGCTGAATTTGACCATGTAAATTGTCCTTTCTTCATACGATCAATAATGGATGTCATTATGGTGCCGAAATTACAAATAAATCGCTTATAGAATGTTGCTAGGTCGTGGAAGCTCCTTGTCTCGTGCACATCCTTTGGAATCAGCCAATCAAGGATGGCCTTAATCTTATCAAGATCCATCACTCCACACCAGGATATACTAAACCTAAAAATACAACACTTGATTGCATGAAAGAACACGTCTTTAAATTATAAAGTTTCTCTTGTCTCAAAACTCTAAAGACTTGTTATAGATGTAATAGGTGGTCTTCTTTAGTCTTGTTGTATACCACCAAAAATCTGCACATAAATGGTCGAAACACTTGATTCATCACTCTCATAAAAGTGCTAGGTGCATTAAAAAGTCTAAATGGCATCACCAACCATTCATAAAGTCTCTTTGGTCTTGAAAGTCGTTCCCATTCATCTCTAGGATTGATTCTAATTTGATGGTACCCACTTCATAGGTCTATCTTGGTATCAACATATCTATCATGTTATCAAGGCAAGGTATTGGAAATCTATACCTTATTGTAATCTTATTTATCGCCAGACAAGCAACATACATTTGCCAACTTCCATCCTTTTTAGGAGTCAATAATGCTGAAACTGTACACAGACTAAGACTTTCTTGCATAAATCCTTTTTTCAGTAACTCCTCTACTTATCTCTTCAGCACTTCATTCTCAATAGAATTCAAGTAATAGGCTGGAAGATTTGGTAGAGTAGATCTAGGTGCCAAGTTAATAGATGCTAAAAATCATCCGGTGTAAGGTCTAAAAAACAACTAACAATTCTCCCACGTCTTTTGATAAAGTAAAGGGTGTTTCAAATGTTTTTGTCACATCCCTCACTACCATTACTAACACAATTCCCTTTTCCTTGCTAACATCTTCAAATTCTCTCTCCTTACGGATATTAGGAGACTCTTTTTGGCATTTATGGCTATCTGTTACTTCCTATTTGTTTTTCTACCTTGTCTACTTTCATAGGCTTCATAATTATCTTCTTTCCATGAAATATAAACTGATAGGTGTTAGCTTTTCCAAAGTGTTGCACATCTCGATCATAAGGTGATGGTCGCCTAAGTAAAATGCGAGAAACTTTTATAGGAATAACATCACACCCAATAGAGTCTGTTGAGACTAGGTTCCAGCAGAAATATAGTAAGAAGAGGGGGGATACAAAATGTGGCAATGCAAGCAATATGTAAGGGGTTGTGAGGGTAAAGTGGGGAATGAGAGGGAGAGATGAGTCATGCGAGAGTTAGTTAGAAGGAGGGAATATAAGGTTGTTAGAGGGAGAATGATTGGCATTCGGTTATGATATTTTGGTTGGTAATTGTATGGAGGTTCGGCTAGCCCTCTAAGTCTAGCTAGGGAATAATAATTTCCGACATCACATTCATCTCTATGTCATCCTTGTTCCTATTCTATTGCTGTTGTGTGTTTGTTTGAAGTACAGGTCTCGGTTGTTTGAGTAGAATTACTGTTAGAGCAGGGGGTCTCTAACAATATCCAATTGATTGAGGCTGAGTTTCAACTCTTTTGAACTTAAGATTAGGACAATCTAGTTCTTCATCAGAGATGAGCTTCACTTAAATCTATAATATCCTGATCTTCCACATCCTTCATGCATACAATCATTCCATCTGATCCGCACGAGAACGAGGTAAGCTACTCCAAAATCACAGGCATATACTTCCAAGGTCAAACATCACAAGCTTAGTGACACTCTTATCATTCACACTTTACTTGATATAAAAAGCTCAGTGACCTCAAAAACACCCCAAAACTGAAGCTCTTAAAGGAAAGGTTGATCACCTAGTTTTTTTTTTTTATTATAAAAAAACAGCTCCCCAGCAAAGGAAAATTATGAAGATTTACAAGGCCACTATATTGTAATTGTGCATCAAGCAATTGCACAGCAACTTTTCCTAATCTCAACTTCATGTACAAAAACATCATACATCATCACTCTAGTTCCCTTGAATTAATTAAATCAACGATACTATGCAAATTACACTACAACAAACCAAAATTTACGAAGAATTAAGCAAATAAAGAACTTCAACCTAATTACCTTCGATGCCGGAATGGAAGATCCCCAAACCAACCCAGTAAAGATAGTTATTTACAGGGGAAAGATCGTATATGTTGAGATACAACATCGCTCCATTGCTCTCACCATTATTCTGCTCCTTCTCCAAGCTTGAGCTCGAGGTCGAGCTCAATGGAAACAACCGCATTTGCCTCACCCAACAATCAAAGCTTCCCCACCCGAATTCACAACCTCATCATCTTCCTATACACAGAACATGATGAAAAAAATAAAAACTAAGCTTTACCCAGATCATAAAATCCCAAAAAATAGACCAAATTTACAAACACTAACCCCCTCGGAGCACGAGAAATCGATGATGTGTTTGGCTGGGGGAGAAAAGGGGGAATTGAGTTGAGCAACAATCCAAGAGCGAGAAAATCAGGGAACGAATCAATAGTGCAAGCTTTAAGAAGACTAACAATTGCTCATATTTGTTCCTCTAGAAATCGGGTGTGCTTGGATGATTGGGGAGCGCATAAAATTCAAGAGAGGAGTTAAAGGAGAGAGCTTTCCCTGTTTCTGTGTGAAAGGGAAGGAAGAGAGAAATGAAAGATTGTTAGGCTTTAAAATAAAATAACAACGAATTAATTAATAATTTTTATTTTTTTGTACTACAAATTATAAGAGTGACTTAATTGAGATAGTGAGTTTAAATCGTTGTTATATATGCAGCGATTTAAAATTTGAGATTAGGACTTTAGCTTCTCCAATAAATTTATACTGTTGGAGCGAGGATTAATCAAGATATAGATAGCTTAAAGTTATCTTTCCGAAACCCACTTAAAATATTTCATAGTAGAAAAAAAACTCAGATGCTGAGTTCAAGAACCCGTCTTTAGAAGTGTAGCGAAGAATGTGGCAGGTGAAGCATAGCTGCTGTGCGAGATAATATTTTATACATCAAAACGGTGAATGAAATTCTAAATTCTGTATTAAGATACTTAAATGGCTTAATTTTTTAAAGTGAGGGATCATCTCCAACTGTTGGTTTGGGTCGTTGTATTCGAGTTCTTATATCCACAATTCACCACTCGTCATCAAGCCCTTCCGAATCATCTGAGACTCAAACTAGCTGAACAAGGTAACATAAACAAGTATTGGTCACGGGTGAAGCATATAAAGACTATTTGTGTTTGGTATTGATAAGAGTTTAAGAACAAACCCAAAAGTCATTGCATAGAGTTAAGAGTACTATTTGTATTGGTATTGATAAGAGTTTAAGAACAAACCCAAAAGTCATTCCAAATGAATCTGATTGTAAAGTTGTTGAGACTGCCTAGATTTGTGAACCAAATAATTCCTGTGTGCAAAAGAGACCCAGATGAGGGGAATGACTCAATTGGGAAGACAGGAGAATACCGTGTTTATAGTTATAAATTAAAGGACCAAAGCAAGCCTTTTTCCTCCTCCTTTTTACATTGCACCATTTTTCTCAATTTTTTTGTAGGCGACATCCGTATCTAAAACTCTAATATTGACTGTCTAAATTCTCACCTTATCGACCCAATTCCTTGAAACAAAAAATTCAAAACTTATCAAGTTCAAAGTATACTCCTTTAACAAAAACTTAACTTAAAACAAATTTAAATTTTTTAAGAAACTATTTTTGATCCTTCAATAGAATTTTTTAAAACATTCCTACATTTTTCTCTTGTAATAAATCAAGGACATATACATAAATATAGATACGATAAATAGGCTTGGCATTAGGTCGAGTGTGAGGCTAGATTTGAACTCAAGACACACAGCCTGAGCTTGAACTCAATTATGAATGGGTGGTTTGAAGCCCGATTAGATCCATTTAAGTCTAATTTATTTATTTTTAATTTAAAATTTAAAAATACATTATTTCATTCAAATGATGTCATTTTATTTGACATATCTAGGTTTTGAACTAAGTTGAGCTCAGGTAGCCCGAGCATGAGCCTAGTTTGAAACTCAATTTTTTCTGTAAAAGCTTAAGTCACTATAAGAAAAGTGTGGTTTAGCGACGAAAATTAGTGACGAAATATAAAAGTTTTTCATCAGTAAGCTAAGTTAGCGACCGATTTATCGACGAAATAAATCGTCAGAGAAACGACTGTAGGTAATAATTGGCAACGGAGTACAAATTTTCCGTCGCAAATTTACCGACAGACAATTCCTGTTCAGTAAATTTAGCGATAGAAGATCTGCTTCAGTCGGTAAATTTAGCGACGGACAAGTCGTTTATGTCGGTAACCTTACCTACAGACACAAAAATTCATCGGTGAATTCACGACTAATTTTACCGACGGATATTGATTTTCCATTAGTAAATTCGCTACATTTTACTGACAAATTTTGTTAGTTCATCGGTAAATTCACTGCATTTTACCAACGATGTTTGTTTTTCCATTGGTAAATTTGAAATTGTTTTTTAATTTTTTTCTGCATTTAATTTTATTTGATAATGTTATAATTGATGTATAATTTATACAATTATCAATTTTTTTTGATAATATTTTGATTTGTTTCTACATTTAATTTATTAAAACAGAAAGTTGATTGATGATATAAAGTAAAAATTATGTTAATTGATAATAAAAATTTATTATATACAAGAATAAGTATTTAATTTATACAAAATGACTACAAATACAATATTCATTTGGTGAATGCAGATATTCTGAATATTGCGATGAGGTGCTGCCCTTTCCTTTCAATTCATCCATCTCATTACGGAGTTGGGTTATGTACTTCATCTACTGTTGCAACTGAGTTGCCAGTACTTGTATTGTGCTTCAAAGCTCATGAATTTTATTGGATGTAGACCACCTACTAGATGTTGTTGTATTGGATATAGGGGATTGTGTATAACATGTGTTTGCAAATGAACCTAAGCCGAAGGTCCTTCCATAACAATCCCTACCACCCACTGCATGAAAATAGGTTTGACTCTCATCAACATTTTCAGACTACTGAGACTATCATTGAATGCTTTCTTATATTTGGTCATATCAGAAGGTAATGTTTATGTTAATAAGTGATAATTATTAAGCATTAATATTAAAGTATAAATTTCACATACATTTAGTTCTTTACATCTAATGTTGATGAAGGTCACACCGTCATGCTTCTTAATGTGCGCGTGCAAAAAGAGCTGATGGGGTGTAGACTTCCTAGCCATGGACTTTTCCTACATTAGAATAAAATGTTATAAGCGAACTACAATTTACAAAAATTTTGGCAAAATTTTCTCTATTTTTATGATATTTATCCCTCTTGAACAAAGAAAATAACTCAATAATACAACCACATATGGCACCAGACATTTATAACATTATCATTCTCCATAATAAATATATTTTCATTCAAAGATTCACACATTAAATTAAATTGAAACACA
>JANZLX010000212.1:14703229-14714346 GCA_025531955.1 Erythroxylum orinocense
TCATTAAGGTCACTTTCTCCAATTCAGACCACATCAATACGGCGCTTGGCCTCAAAGCACAACATACACAATCTTATACTTAAGAGCATTTTCAAAGACAAAGTAAAATAACCTTAACTTCGGAAAATCATAACTTTCAATTATGATATCGAAAAATATCATACTTTATGGCAACAAAAAGCTTTCAACATAAGCTACAAGTTTCATGAAGATTATTTTCTTAAATTTGACCTAAATCAAAAAGTCAACTCTTATCCCCAAAAAGTCAAACTTTCTTATTTCTTCAATTCTCACACTCTTTCCCTTTATTTCTTGATTTTTTAAATTCCATTTCAACCAACTCATTCACTTAAACTTTCATAACCCAAACAAATATACTCAAATTTCAAAGTCATCAAAACTAATCAATCAATTTTCTTAAAGCATAAAAACATCTCTAACATAATTCATATACAAAAACACTCATTTCATTTTATTTTAATATTTCTAATTTTTACTAAAAATTTGGGGTCCAACACGAAGGGTCTTCCGAAGAGAACACTCTTTTCCTTCAAGCGTTTAACTGCGAAAGAGCCATAACGTAAGAGACAGCAAGGACTTTGCTACCGATGTGATGGGAAGTACACGCTAGGGCATGTGTGTGGGGAGAAACAATTCCACATCCTCCTGGCTGATTAAGAACAACCGGTGGAGCTACAGGAAGAAGAAGATGAACTAGTCAACCAGGTGTTATGTCTTCAACCATATGTGACCGAAGAAGCTACTCAAACTTTACCAGAGTTGGAGTTATCGGCTGCCTCTCTTAAGGGAATAGTGGGTCCACAAACCCTAAAGCTTAGAGGGACCATTGCCGAGACAGAGGTAGTAATTTTGGTGGATAGTGGAGCTTCGCATAACTTCATCAGAAGAGGGTTGGTCGAAGACATGAAGGTGGAAGTGAGTCCCACGAGTCCTTTCAGGGTCAGGTTGGGTAATGACTGTCGGGTGCAGAGTGTGGGGATTTGCAAGGGGTTAGAGCTCCAGATACAAGGTATGATGGTGAAGCAAGATTTTTTCCCTTTCGAAATGCAGAGTGTTGATGTTATTCTTGTAGTTGCATGGCTGGAAACATTAGGAAACATTCTGCTCAATTGGAAGAAGCAGGTAATGAAGTTCAGTCATGATGGGCAGAAGATCAAACTTTATGGAGAAACTGTGTCGAAAGCTACTGTGACATCACTCAAAACCGCTATCAAGCTCCTACAACATAGGGCAGAGGGGTTCCTACTAGAGTATGGAGGGCAGGAAAGGTTGAATGAAGTAATAGGAGTCAAAAGGGAGGTGACAAAGTTGGAAATGCTACAGAGTCAAGGCCATTCAGATTATCCAGTCGGGGAAGAACTTAAGAAGGTACTGCAGGAGTTCAGGAGTGTCTTTGACCCTGTCACAAAGCTACCACCTAACAGAGCCACTGATCACGATATTCAACTGGAGCCTGGTTCCAAACCACCCAATGTCAGACCCTACAGGTATCCATACTTTCAAAAGAATGAAATTGAGAAATTGGTGAGGGACATGTTAGCATCTGGGATTATAAGACCGAGCAATAGTCCTTATTCTAGTATGGTTTTGTTAGTAAAGAAGAAGGATGGTGGATGGAGGTTATGTGTAGATTATAAAGCTTTGAACAAGTTAACAATACCTGATAAGTACCCAATCCCCTGCATTGATGAGATTTTTGATGAAGTAGGAGGATCCAAGATTTTTTCCAAGATTGACTTGAAGTCGGGATACCATCAAATCAGAGTGAAAGAGGAAGACATAGCCAAGACAACATTCTGAACTCATGAAGGGCACTATGAATTCATGGTACTGCCCTTCGGACTCATGAATGCTCCTGCAACTTTTCAATCTCTTATGCATGAGTTATTCAAACCTCATCTTAGAAAATTCATTTTAGTTTGCTTTGATGATATACTGGTATATAGTGGCAGTCTAGAAGATCATCTCACTCACCTCTAAACAGTGCTCCAGATACTGATTGATAACCAGTTAGTAGCTAATTTGAAGAAGTACAATTTTGGGCAGTACAGATTGGAGTATTTGGGACACTATATATCAGCTGAAGGAGTATCCGTAGACCCTACCAAAATTGCAGCAATTGTCAATTGGCCGGTCCTAAGGGATGTTAAGGCATTAAGGGGATTCTTAGGATTATCAGGCTACTACAGGAGATTTGTCAAGGGGTATAGGAGTATAGCAAATCTGCTCACAAATCTACTATGTAAGGATAAGTTTCAGTGGGATGACTTAGCACAGAAGGCATTTGAAGCACTCAAGCATATGTTTACTACTACACCGATTCTATCATTACCAGATTTCTCCAAACCTTTTGTACTTGAGACAGATGCATCGGGTGTGGGCATAGGAGCAGTGCTGATGCAGGAAGGCAAACCAGTGGCTTCCTTAAGCCAAGGATTATCAGCTAGAAATTAGCTAAAACCTGTCTATGAAAGAAAATTGATGGCTATTGTGTGGGCAGTACAGAAATGGAGACACTACTTACTGGGAAGACACTTCACCATGCGAACATACCAAAGGAGTTTGCAGTTTTTGAATGATCATAGGTTATTGAGGGAAGAGCAGCAGAAATGGGTTACTAAGTTGTTAGGATTCAAGTTTGACATAATCTACAAACCTGGGGTAGAAAATCAAGCAGCAGATGCATTATCAAGAAGGGCTGAAAATGAGTGCAGGGCATTGAGTATGGGGTATCATGAAGAGCTGAATCAATTAGAAGATATGGTTCAGCAGGATCCTAAGCTAAGAGAGCTTATACAAGATTTGTTGTTGCAACCAGATAGCCATCCTCCATTCAAGTTGATAGGGTCGAGGCTCCTCTATGAAAATAGATTAGTATTACCTGCCAAGGGACCCCATATACAGAAGTTAATCAATGAGTTCCATTCAACCCCAGTAGGAGGGAATTCAGGATATTTCATAACTTATAAAAGGTTAGCCAATGTTGTCTATTGGAAAGGTATGAAGTCTGATGTGAAGCAATTCATTATGTGTTGTGATGTGTGTAAGAAAAACAAGTACTCAGCCCTAAAAACTGCTGGACTCCTTCAGCCTTTACCTATCCCTACTCAAGTATGGGAAGATATTTCTATGGACTTTATAAGTGGATTGCCTAAAGCATTAGGTGTAGACACTATTTTTGTCATTGTAGATAGGTTGACAAAGTTTAGTCACTTCCTAGCCCTCAAAAATCCCTATACTACAAAACATGTGGCTGCTATTTTTATTAAAGAAGTTGTGAGACTCCATGGATTCCCCAGGGTAATTGTGTCAGATAGGGACAGGCTTTTTATGAGTACTTTCTGGCAAGAATTGTTTAAACAATCTGGCACCACTCTGCATATGAGTTCTACTTATCACCCACAGACAGATGGGCAAACTGAGGTAGTGAACAGATGTTTGGAGACTTATCTAAGATGCTTTGTGAGTGATCATCCTAAGGAGTGGCCTAAATGGTTGAATTGGGCAAAATATTGGTTCAATACTACCTACAGTAGTGCAATTAGTATGACTCCATTCAAGGCCCTTTATGGGAGAGAACCACCCACTTTCTTAAAGTATACTGATGAGGGATCTTTCGTGGAAGACATCAACCACCAACTAGTGGACAGAAATAAAATGCTGGAGGAGCTGGAATTGAATTTGTTGAAAGCACAGCAGCAAATGAAAAAGTATGTTGATTCCAAAAGAAGACCGATGAGTTTTGAGGTAGGTGTTCTGGTTTATTTAAAATTGCAGCCCTACAGGTTTAAATCACTGGTCGTCAAAAGTAATGAGAAGCTCAGCCCGAGGTATTAAGGACCTTACCCTATTACAGCTAAGATTGGAGAAGCAGCTTATCAAGTGCAACTCCCATCCACTACAAAGATTCATGATATTTTTCATGTATCTCAACTAAAGAGAGCCACTACTCCGATTGCACACTCTCAACCCTTGCCTTCTTTTTTGGATGAAGACATGCAACTGAAGGTGGAACCAGCAGCATTAGTGGGAGTTTGCAGAAGAATTAATGGGGAATTGGAAGTCTTAATCCGGTGGAAAGATTTACCAGACTTTGAGACCACATGGGAGAAGTTTGATTTCAACAACAATCAATTCCTTCCTTCCACCTTGAGGACAAGGTGGGTTCTTTTTTTGGGGGGCGGGGGGGTATTGTTGAGACTAGGTTCCAACATAAATATTGCAAGAAGAGGGGGAATACGAAATGTGGCAATACAGGCAATATGTGAGGGGTTAGGAGGGTAAAGTGGGGAATGAGAGGGATAGATGAGTCATGTGGGAGTTAGTTATAAAGAGGGAATATAAGGTTGTTAGGGGGAGAATGATTGGCATTCGGTTATGATATCTTGATTGGTAATTGTATGGAGGTTCGGCTAGCCCTCTAAGTCTAGCTAGGGAATAATAATTTCCGGCATCACATTCATCTCTATGTCATCCTTGTTCCTGTTCTATTGCTGTTGTGTGTTTGTTTGAAGTGCAGGTCTCGGTTGTTTGGGTTGAATTACTGTTAGAGCAGGGGGTCTCTAACAGAGTCCCCATATTTGAAAAACACCAAGCAACTGATATAATACTATCATCTACTGAAGCAACTTTGCAGAGATTTGGATGTTTATCCGTGAGTAAATTCAATCGCTTCATCATGTTCTCCAATACCACATTCATACTACTACATCAATGATAAACTTGCATACTTTACCTCCACATCATCTTGAGTAAGGAAAATAGTAGTACAAAGTCGTTCTTCTCGTTCTTCTGCTTTAAGGGTCGTAAGTATGCATCTCACTACATAAAGATTTGTAGGAATAGCTAGTTCATCGCTAAAGTCTCCTTCCAAATCCTCTCCAGCTTCATGCTCACATACATACTCATCAAATTCTTCCTCTTCTCCCATCATATGCAAACCTTTATTAGGACATTCATATGCAAAGTGGCCCCTCCCATTGCATCAGAAGCACTTCTTGTCACTACTGACTCCTTTCGTCCAAGTCTTAGCTACAACTTAGCTTTTAAGTTCAGTTCCTTAAGAAATTCTATAGTTGTTTTGTGGTGCAAATTTTGATGCAATAGGTGCTGGTCTAAATCTTTGCACCGTCATAGTTCTCTTAATGCCGAACTCATTGGCTTGACTTTGAAGCTTTTTAATTACTTGTCCTAAGTATTGTTCCGCTCTTAAAGCCAAGTGATGTATCTTCAAGGCTGCAAATCTTTTGCATTATCAACTTTTTGCAAATATCTACCCTTAAGCTATGTTTGCAATAACATATAAGTTGTCGTTCCGACTCCATCCCTTTATATCAAATAGAAAGTAGTTCAAATGTTTCCGTGTACTCAGTTATGGACATAATCCCTTGTCTAAGGGTTGTGAGTTGATCATGGAGATCTTCTTGATAATGAAATGGTAAGCATTTTTCTGAAAATTTCAGCTTCATCTCTTTCCAATCAACAATTGGTGGCTGGCCTATTTTTCAAACTCTATCCTCTACCGACCTCCACTAGATTTTAGCGTGTCCAACTAGCTTCATCTTTGCAGATCAAACTTTCCGATCTTTTGACATGTGGTACCAGTCAAAGAAATCTTCCATTGCTACTATCTAGTCTAAGAATAGGTATAGTGTTGAAATACAACGGCCAATTTGACAAATATTCCAACAAACTCTCACTACTCAAGAGTTATCGAATAGTGTTCTTCCTTAAGGGTGTCAAACCAGAGTTAGAACTCACAGTCAAATTGATGGACCCTTAAAGTCTTCAATAGGCGTACATCCTGGCGGAGAAACAAGAAGCTATAGTAGTGATTAATCACCCTGGAGGCAAGTATATTCCTACCCAAACCAAGAGAAGGGGGAGGGTTCCTTCAAAACAAGGGAACCTCACCACCAAGTCCAACAACTAAAAACCATAATGAGATTGGAATCCTATCCACACCTGATCAGGGAAGTATTACTATAAGTAATTTCATTAGTACTCATAAAGGTCTAAGAACGATGAATAGCAGAGAGTTTGATGTAAAAAGATTGAAGAAGTGTTTTTGATGTGATCAAAGATATATACCAAGACACAAATGTGAAAAAAAAAGGGAAATTCATTTGTACATGGGGGAGTAGTCAAGATTGGCAAACTATGAAGGATGAGTAATCAAAACCCAACATCTCTTTGCTAGCTATGATGGGCTTGAGAGACAACAAAGAAAACAAGCAAATGAGGGCTAGAGGGAGGCATCAAATGAGAACCTTGCACATATTCACTAACAATAGTAGTAGTCATAACGTCCTAGACACCTCTGTGATAAAAAAGGGAGCGAAAGGGTGGAGGAAATTCAACCTCTATAGGTTACAGTGGGAGAAGGATAGAAGTTGGAATGTCATCAGGTTTATAGAGGGTTCACTTAGAGTATGCAAGGACTTAGGTTCAGTATAGATGCACTAGTCATCAAATTAGGGAGCTGTCGCATGGTTATTGGCATACAATGGGTGTTGTGTAATTTTAGGACCCACACAATAAAGTTTAAATGGGATGGCAAGATGGTGACATTGATTGGGAATCCTAATAAGGTTGCTAAGGTAATCTCGAGCAAAGATTTCAACAATGTCTTTAAGAAAACCAATGGGAGAAGTTTGTACATGCTACAATTTTCATGCCCATCGAGTATCAAATGCAACAGATGGAGTTGGAGGATCATCCAAACCCTAGAAGAGCTCAACGGATTGATAGAATAATTTGGAAGTGTTTTTAAAAACCCTGATCAAATTCCACCTAAGAGGTCCCATGATTATAGAATCAAGTTAAGGGATGGAGTGAAACCTATTAGCATTTGGCCTTATACATATTATAGTGAGTAGAAAGACATTATAAAAAGAGTTGTGCAAGAGCTAATGAGGCAAGGTTCATCAAACAAAGCATCAGTCCACATGCTTCACCTGTGGTGTTGGTCAAAAAGAGGGATAACACTTGGAGAATGTGCATTGATTACAAAGAGCTCAACAAGCAAACCATCTAAGACAAGTTCTCCATAACCTTAATTGAAGAACCGCTTGATGAAATTCATTGTTCCAGCTGGTATTCTACGCTAGATTTGAGGTCAAGGTATCACCAAATCTAGATGAATGGAGAAGATGTACACAAGACTTCCTTTAAAGCTCATGAGGGTCATTATGGGTTTTCAGCAATGCCATAATGCACCTTCAACATTTCAAAGTCACATGATGAGGTGTTCAAGTCATACCTCATGATATTCATTCTAGTTTTTTGGATAATATCTTAGTTTATTGCAAATCATTTTAACAACACTTGGAGCATCTTCAAAAGGTCATGCAAACCTTACACAATCATCAATTATTCATTAAGTAGAGTAAGTGTATCTTTGGGACAAGACAAAGAGATTATTTGGGATACTCAATTTCAGCTTCAGCTTCAAGGTGGCGTATAAGTTGTAGCTGCCCCCGAAATCGTCAATTCACCCCATGGCCCATTTTTTAAGAAATATGTGTTTAACCAAGAGCCTGTCTCTAATAATCTTCCTCTTACTCTCAGACGTGCAAACAGGACACCAGTGGCAATTTTAGATGGAAGAATGGTGGAATGCCCCCGCAAACCCATAACACAGGTGCTAGTCCATTGGTCAGATGGAACAGCCGAGAAAGTTACTCGAGAATTCCTATTCGAATTGCATAAAAGGTTTTCGAAGGTTAACCTCATGGGCAAGGTTTTTGAAGAGGGAGGTGGTGTTACAGGAAAGTGAGTGAGAAGAAGAAGAATAAAACTGTTTTCGTAATCATTAGTCATGTGAGTACCCAACGCGCATTTCACTAATAGTTGTAACAACCATTATATAAGTGTCCAATGCTTAGCAGTAGGAAATATCTTTTTATAGCCATTGTAACTAACATGGCAGATATGAAATAATTGTATTTTCTCTCTCTATCTTACAGATTCTCTTAATTATTCTCTCACTTTTCTTTCGTCCTTCCTTTCCTAATTATGGCATTTTCAAATAACCTGCAACTTCCGTATAAATTCACGTAACACATTGTCTATAATGTTTCTTTACTTAGTAACTACAACATTGTTGCAAATGTTATAATGCAAGGTTCTCAAACTTCTTCAGCTCATAAGGGCTCATTGCTCACCTAAATCACAGTTCGAATGCCTATCATGATATGACTGGAAATATTTAACATACAAGGACATTCGGTAGTTACAACAGGCTAAACCATGTAAGTCCTTAGCTTATATCAGTCCAAATCAGCAACTGTCATCGCCTGAATGTTATTCAGTAAAAATTGCACAAATTAAATACTAAGAATGTTCTGATCGTTTCCATCTGTTAATTCCATTTATGTTAAAGGCTTGAATTCAGTCTGATAAATCATGTTCAAATTGTCTTTAGAATTAGCTTTTACACAAATAAGCAGGAAAGCCAAGATGCAAGCACTAAGACAACATCACTATTCACTGAGCTTAAAATTGACCCTACCAACTCGAAACAACAAAAAATTGCTTTGTGCAGAATATAGTCATGTCATGGAAACCATGAAACCCTAAATCCAAAATTCTAAGAGATTAAAGTCAAAACCAGGTCGATCAACTTAATGAATGCGTAAAACGGTCCAGTAACAGGGGACTAATCGAACTACAATATCAGATGTAGACTTCTCTAATTTGTACTAATAGCTTTATACATATGCCTATACTAACCCAAAAAATGAAAGGAAATTGAAAGCATCAAATGAAAAAGGTCAATAGCCATGAGACAGTGAAACTCTTTTGACGAATCAAAGGAAGAACGCAAGACACAGAATGAAACATGAAATGAGATGCGCCGATTAGAAAGAGGAAATACCTCGGCGGAGCTGCCTCGTGCCTCCCGGAGAACCACTTTGTCGAGTCCGTTGATTCCCTTGCAAACCTGCATCGGCACCCTATCGCCACCCCCCGCCATTAACACAAAACACACACTCGACACTCTCCTTTCTCACTCTCTGTATCTTAGAGTTTAAGGTATTAACAGGTCTCCTTCTTCAGTCTTCTTCTAAACAAGTGCAAACATGCAGCTTTAGACTAATAATCCTAACAAATTTCAATCATCTTTGTTCCTTGAATCCCTTTTCCGCCATCAAATAAAGAGAGGTGTCGTCTTTCTGTCTCCTACAAATTGCTTTGCTTTGTGTTTGATCGTGAAATTTCGGCTTTTTGGGTATATTCTATTTTGTTCTATCCATCCACTTGTACAGTTGCCCACTTCCTGAGTTCATAGGAACCCATCACTGCTTCTAATTGTCAATGGTTGTCCAAAAACAAAATTGTAAATTTATAATGTTTTCAAGTAACCATAGGATAATTTCACTACTATTGCACCAGTAGTCAAAATGGTATGTGGGTTAGTTTTCTTTTCCAGTACAACCAAACTATACAAGAAAATGAATTTGGATTATGGTCAACTTGCATCAAGAACAAGCACAATTTTCTTTCCTTCGTATATCAAGTGTTATAAACAAAATGGCAAAGGCTCTGCTGTACACACTTGCATCCTCCATCGTACCAAATACATCCTAATTGATTTTGACTCCTAAAACCAATTTCCAATCAAAAAATTAATCAACCCTCCAAAAAAAAAAAGTGAAAAGGCAAAACCATCAACTTCTGGCAATAAAATTAAAGGACAAGAGAAACCATCTAACCAACCCAGAAAAAGAAAAAGCTAGAATTCAAGCAACCACATGTAAAATGGGGAAAAAGATCTTGGTTGTTGCCCATCAAATTATATAAGAACGCAAGCTTCTTGGGAGCAGAAGCAGCTAAAAATGCACTGATGCTGTCCCTTTCTGACTCAGAAACTTTCTTACTGCAAGAAGGAAAGTAGGCTTTTTCAGAATGCAATTAACCATCAATTGCATAAAAGACCAAGAATGAAATTGTAATGGCTAAAAATGCTTTAAAAAATCCTATTATGATACATTTTGCATATGCTACCGAGTAACGTTTTTCCACCTGAAACTGCATGTAGCTGAAGAAAAAGCGGAGTTACAGTAGGAGACTTTAGAACAATCGCACAGCCATTTTAAGCTTGTTTTGTTTCCACTTGGGCAATTTGTAAAAGGCATCCTTTGCCATCCCAAATTTCTCCTTGAACTCTGCTGATGACAAGTAAGTCTGCACACATTCCACAGAAGAAAATATTAGAACACTACCAACAAAGGAACACCAGGTAATAGATTGGCATTATTCATGGTTCACCTCTCGCTTTGTCACATCAATTTCGTTGACAGGAACTGCTGATCCAATCTTGAGGCGTTCATAAGGATAAATTGGAAGTCCTTCCTCATCTTCAGCTTCACCTTCTTTCACATCTTCTTGTATGGTGAGGGACTCTATTCTGTTGCTCATTGCATCTTCCTTTGAGTTTGACTTGGGGATCAACCTTGGTGCCTCAGGGCTCGCTACAAACATGAAAAGCAATTTTCCAGAAGTTAGTACCTAAAGATATCAAAGGTACAATAACTTAAACTTCCCAGAAGATTGGTTGTATACCTTTGATGGAACGGGGTATAATAAATTGTCGTGCTGGAGGGGGTTGCTCAAAAGACGAACTAAGTGCTGCTATAGCCGACGATTTAGAAGTCAATTTTGAAGAATCTGGGCTCCCTGATTTTGGGTAAAGCTTTCTAACAACTGGTGGTGGGGTTGAAAGGTTTCTGGAATTAGGATTGTCAAAGTTAGCAGCCAGTGCATTGAAAGCTGGGGACCTACCCCTAACACGGACTCGCTCAGGGCTGAAAGACACACTTCTGGATCGCTGTGATTTGTCAGGCACACTAGACCTTCCCCCATATGACACAGGTGTTCTTCTTTTAGGTTTCTGATCATGCGTTCATACTGTATTAGAAAACTATTGCTGAATGGAGTGGTGCAATAGTATTTGCATGTGGTTTATAATACAAAAATACATCAACAACTTTTAAATTATCAAGCAATAAGTGAACATGTTGACAAATATGGAATGTATACAGATATGGAATGTATATAATTAGGATTCTACCGTTATTATTCTTCCTTAATTA
>JANZLX010000212.1:14714446-14726264 GCA_025531955.1 Erythroxylum orinocense
GTTGACAAATATGGAATGTATACAGATATGGAATGTATATAATTAGGATTCTACCGTTATTATTCTTCCTTAATTAGTTCTTCCTTAATTAGGATAGTTTTTCCTATATATTCATGTGTATATATCTTGTAAATCAATACATTAGAGAATGAAATTCTTCAGAACATCATAAGCTTCAGGTTGAAAAGCTTTTAATTTTAGTATTTTGATTTTGGTTTATCACTTAATAAATTTGTATTTTGAATCAGAGATCAAAATATCCAATGACCAAAGCATAGATCATAGATACTATAAAAGAAAGCATGCATGATATGGATGTACAACTTGGAAAGCAACAAGTATACAACTAAATTAAATTCTGATAACAAATGCCTGAACTCATCTTACCTCCACAACAGGAGTTCCCCCATTTTTCACAATTGCAAGCTTTCTCTGAAATGAGTTCCCAAGCATCTGTATGCAAATCAGAATGTTAAGACTTCTTGAAGAAATCTATACAGAATTTTAAAGAAATAAATATAACAAGCTTACTGCAGATTTTGCAGAATTCCATTCAAAGAACCGAGTGAAAAAAGGTGGTTCGCTTCCTTCTGCAACAACGTATACTGGAGCTTCACGTGATAACTTCTCCAACAGACGATCTTGCTCTACAAATTTCTATTGGCAATAAAACGTCAATTTTCGCTAAGTAATGGAAGTTGATAGTGGCCAAAATAAGTCCCATCATATATGACGTATAGCCATTTAAGTCACATAGATGACCTACTTCAATTCAAATTTTATCAGCCTAGGATCTTAGGGCATATTGTAAACAGCCGAAGGAAGAGAAGCAATCGTTGCAAACAACCACTGCCCCCAAAAGTCTCACCTCTCCAATTGTTAATGCATTTGTTTTGTTTTTGGAATCAACCTGTTGGCCCACCCAGACAAATATCTCAGAGTGACAATCCAGGATGAATATATCTTCCGTCATCAAATCATCTTGGTTGAAACTGTAAATCTCAGTCACCTGAAACGACATCCCTCCTTAGAACAAGAGACCTAAGAATAAGATCTGGGAACTGACAGGACAGAAAATGATTAATCATATGACTACATACCTTTAAATTTCCTAAAGATCAGTATACATTTGGGCATTAGTTTAGCAGGAGGAGAAAAGGGAAAATGAGTCAGAATTTAATAATAGTACATCCAGATAAAACATAACTTCTAGAAAGAAATCTACCACCTGGAAACAGGGACATTTTTTCTACCTTTGGCAAATGCACAGGAGAAAAGGTGAGGATCATTTTCAGCTTCCCTTCCAATTTTTTGGCTAGGATATTCAGCTTTTCCTCCTAACAAATCCCAAAATTGCTCAGACTCTGAACCTTCCTTTTGTGGTTTAACCTGTACATTTGGCTGCAGAACATTCAAAAGTACATTAAAGTGATTACAATAGTTGGTTACAAGATTACCAATAATAGTATAGCTTAAAAGACTCTTTTATGTCTGCAACAAATTGCTTGAAATAAATGTTCAAGAAGACATATTGAACCTTTATTAGATCCAGTTGCCTTTCAACAAGTTCCAGGTCTTCCGTGGTTGTCATATTTCCAGACCATGTGAAGACAGAAGAATCATTATGTAATATGTAACAGTACGAGGAGTTCAAAGATGAGGCAACCTGATTAAAATTCCATAGAGGCAAAGAAAAAAGCAAGTGATATCAGCAGCTATAAGCATCCAAATTAAACCGACAAACTGCAACAACAAAATCCACATTCAGTAAGTAGAAACCAATATCGTAAGCTTGATCTAAATATCACTGCCACACTCATGAGAGAATTGTGTAACTTTATTGCCTTACAGGCCAATTATACAACTATTGAGATAATATGCTATTATCCATCAAAACCGGTGGCCAAATCACAAGGATTATAGTTGTATTTAATGTCAATTCCTATTTCCAAATGGAAGTACTAAAAGCATCTAAAATAAACTATAGTTTTATTTATTGTATTTTCCCGGTTCCAAAATGTGTTAATAAAAGCATATAAAATCAGACAACAACATACGCTTCAGCATTAACAGTGATGAAGACATACTGATTCAACTTGAATTGCTTGCATATTATCAGGTCCAGAGCCCTGAACTTGAAATAGTGCAATACCATCCTCCTTATATGTCTCATCAGGGAGTTCGTTCTCTGCAATATAATTCTTGTATCCAGCACTAAGGCCACCCTGTTAACATTAGAATTAGTCGACTTATTAGTAACAGATAAAGAAAAACTTTAGTAAAAGATGATGAAAGACTTTAGTATATCTTCAAGATAATTAATCAAATTGCCTTCTGTTGTATATTCATATGCCACATACCTTAAAAACAATTAAGTTTTGAAGGATTGAAAAGAATTGAATTGGTTCATTTCCTTCGTAGATGCGAGCCTATGCATCAATAGCGTTTAGCATCAGAAACAATTTACCTAAAAGTATAACGAGATCATTATCAAGAAAACATCACTCTGGAGAAAAAGGCTACCTGGGCAGGTAGAAATTTTAGTGACTCAAGCATCTTGGTTGCCAGTGAAATAGCAGAAGCTCTTTCAGCCTATTTCAAGAAGTAATCATTATGACCAGACAAAGGCATCAAACGCCAACAAGTAAATAACAGTAACACTGGTGAGCAGGTACATGAAGCCAGAGACAACTAATAAGATGCATTGACTATATCAGACAACAATACATAAAATACAGTCTCCTCAAGATATAAGCAGATAGAAAATTAATGTTCTAGTCAGCAACAACAAACTGCCATAAGATTATTCATGCCCAAAGAACTGTCTGGATATAGCAATCAAAACAGAGTCTGAGAAAACAGAATAAATATCTGATCACGAAACAAAGATCTGGAGAAAGTGCGACTTTCTACATTCAACTAAGTGAACCACACGTAGGCTTTCCATTAAAGGTTATAATTTCAAAGACAGATGTTGTGGCAGATAAAAGGGAAATGCACAAGAAATATAAAGGATAACATTAGAAAATGAAGTATCGGTTCATCAATAGTACTGCAATAAGTCCGTCACTTCAAAACCCTAACCCTTTCCTCTCGGCAGTAGACACATTAGAATCCTGGAGGAGGATGGGAAGGGGATATGGAATGAAAAGAGGCTAGTTGAGAGCTTGGAATTCACCTCCACACTCTTCCTCCCAAACCATGTCCCTATAAGGTATTCCTCCTTATCTTCCCCTGGATATGAATATTGAAAAACATAGCAATCTCCACTATAGAACTTAAACTGATCTGAAGCTGGAAGGATGATTTTTTCCTCGCCACTAACACGCCAAACCTGTCAAACCAGATAGAGGGACTATCAACATTATGTATAACAAAGACGGCTCATAAAATAGATGAAGTAAAGTTAACAGGTAGAAATGTTGGTATAGGGAGGAAACAAATTCAAATTTCAAACATATTCTTAAAAATTCCCAAGAACCAATTTGGTTGTATCGGAGAACATAGTGTTATATGACAACTCTTCTACAGTTGCCAGTAATCTGTTTGTTACGAAGTAGCATATTTCTTGTAATTTGCTTTTTTTCTGGACTGTCATCCCTACATAAACATGGCAGTCTTCATCGCAGAAATTGCATGCTCTTATTTCATTAATTTGTGTTTCAAACCACGGCTCCTATTTGCATATATATCAAAAGCAGGACTCGGGTCGTGGATATCTGATCTATGTAAGGAAATATAATATATGAAGATTGAATAACTAAGAAAAAGCCACGCTTAGAACTTTATTCGTGCAAATACAAAATTATACAGAAGATTTGAGATTTTAAGGCTGAGAAAATAAAAGGTCCGATCCTGAGAAAAATTTAGGATCAAACGAAACAAGGTTACAAATAGGACCTGCAAATTCCCTGTGACATCAATATATGGTTGGGGTTCTTCCTTTACAGGAGCAGCTTTCAGCAAACCTTTGACATTAACCCCCTGACGTTTTAGAAGTGCTGCAAACAAAGTTAACAGAGAGAGAAGTTTAATAAAATCAAAATGATACAGGGAGGCTGATTGCAGTAGTAGTTGCAAAAACAAAAACTATAAAAGCAAGAGATGGTGACAACGATAACCAAGAGAACTCCCATGGAGGAGCAAAATGTGAAATTGTGAAGTAACTAAACTAATTCCAGTTACAAACCTGCAACCTTGCTTCTACCATCCTCAGATACAGGTACATCAGCTCTCTCAGGCCAAGCCTCAAAGCTTGACCTAAACATCACTGTCTCAAATCCTTCAATTACACGTATAATGTGGGATTTAGGTCGGTCAGCACCACGAACTAGCTCCTGATCGATTTAGATAATATGAATTATCAAAAATTAGAAAATCTTTAGTAATGCACATGATTAGCACGAAATAATTAAGCATTACTTCTGCAGCTCTGCTTGCAGTCTTTCTTTCATCAAGAGAAGTATTTCTCCCCATCCATACAAACACTTCCACTCCACAATCAAGAATATAGCACTTATTTGTATCCAGTAATTCCCTTGTCAAAGAATCCGCATCAACAGGTTCTGGCTGTCCCTTCTCAATTCTTCAAAGGAAAACACAAGTTATTCAGAACTACACTACTTTTCTACTCCAGCAATCGCCATATCAAAATGGCCTTGACAATAACTTCAGGGGAAGAATAAAAAGAGGCTACATGGTTTAAAATTTTAATCCAATATATCACGAGATCATCAGTTATAAACTATTCTTGGAAAATTTATTATCAACAAAACTTAACAGTAAGGCATGACTAGAGATATCTGATTTAGTTACCACAAATCTTTTGTGAATAAAATGCACCAAAGGAATGTAAAAGGAAAGCAAAATTCAAGTGGTGATGTAGGATAAACTGGAAATCCCCATACACAAACTGAAATGTTAAACCTATGTAAGAATCCTGCAAACCAAATCCTACTGAGTTCTTGCATGTAACTCCTTGTAACCACTAGATATTAATCCTAGCCTAACAAGAATTCAAAATAAACCTTCTCTAATTTAACATCTAATAAGGAAAAGTGACAAGACAAGGAATTGACTAAAAACTGCCTAAAGAATAAATCGATTCCCACTCTCCTCATGTGGATGATCTAACTTTGTCATATGCAAGATAATATGCTAATGCATTATTCTTAAGTAAAAACATAAAAGAAACTCGGGAATTTATGCTACCTAAAAAGCTTAGTAGAAGAAATATCGGCAGCCTTATCATCATCATTAGCTGTTTTCCTTGGAAGTGGAGCAAAGCCACCAAAGAGACCCCAGAATTCTCCAGTCTCAGCATCAGCCATCAATTTTCCATCCTCTATATGAAGAGGGAATAATTAGAATTAAAGGAGCATACTTCACTATCATCAAATAGCTCCTAATAACACTGCACTTACCAATGGCAGCTACATCACATTTTCCATCATGATAAGTATCCTTAATATACTGGACTACTTCTAAAGCCTTGGCTCTCTCTTGGATGGATGTGTTAGAGCCATTAAATTGGAAAATTTTTGACTTGGTATCGAGAATGAAAATATCATCATGGTTGAGTGATGATCGAGTAAAAGGAACCTGCATCCGAACCAGAAAATAGAAAGGTAAGTAGAGATAACAAAACATTCAGGAATAAATTTACCAATTGGAGAAGCAACCAAGTTGACTTGCCTCCTTAACATGGACAACATGTTTTCCTTTGCTAACAAACAAGCGTGTCTGATGTTCTTGAGCCTCAGCATGTTTGAATCCAGACGTGACACCACCTTCTTGAGGTATGATACATGGTTTGAAGTAAGATAAAAACTTCTCAGTTTCATGACCCTGTACTTCACGATATTGTACAGCATGGCCTCCAAGAGCTGCATCAAGTTCAACTGTTTTGATGGCTGCAGTACCTGCTTCATCCTATTTAAGAGACTTAAGGATATAAGGCTGAAAAAACATTTCAATTTTCTTAAGAATGAAGAATCTATAAAAGTAGCAGCTGACCTGAGTGGTGTCTTTACCAAGCCAATAATGAATATCATGGTGCAAGGCACCACTTTTGAGTGCAGTTGTCTGCACAGACAGGTAGCATAAAAATTAGTATTTCTCTGTCAATATCCCATCTAGCAATGAAAATTAAAGACAAAAATTAACTTGAGCGGAAGTTATTAATAATTCATGATCTGTCCAGTAAAACAAAGCACCCTTGAAGATAGAGCATAGTCAAGAAGGCAAAATGCAAGGATTCAAAGAACCCACAACCCAAATAATATACAACAATCATGACATTTGAGTGAATTAAGAGATACATAGAGAAGGAGAACAAATAGCAACTAACCTTCAAAATCACATAGGAATCCCCAGTGAAAAACTTGCCATGAGAAGATTTTGGGACAAGAACAGGATGAAAGTTTTCAATCCTCCAAATTTCAAGTCCACTTATTTTTTCAAACTTTGGTCAAGGAAACTGAAATGTGAAAGACAGATGTAAAAACTTGCACAAAGAAGGATTAAGAATATTATTCATGACAACCTTTATCTCTTAACTTCTTGACATATATGAAAAAAAACTGAAGAATGAAATAACACAAATTGAAAGAAAATTGTAGAATTTCTGAAAAAAGGATACGCTTTCTGTCCAGCACCTTGAAAAGCTGGATCTAAATCTCTCATGGAAACTGACATGGTCTTTGTCCAATTATGCTATCTGGATTCCACAGTTTGGAGTAAGGCTTGGGAATGAAAACCCTGAAATGGTACAGGAACCATCAATTAAATTTTTCAAAAGAAAACAGGAACACAAAGTGAAGAACTAAGAAGCAATAACATCACTAATAGGTAGAAAAAAAATTAACAAGCAACAAAAGTTAAACCCAATGATAAATCTTTTATATATCGTAATTAGGAGTCTTGTACAGCATAGTTAATACTTAATACTATATATGGAATGTTATCTCAGTAACAAGACAAAATTTTGCAAGTATACTATGAGCAAAGGATAAAGTTTTCTATTGGACCAATAATATGCTTGAGTTGCTTTCCATATGGTTCGCCACAAGTACTTAATGAAAGTTATGTAAACATGTAAAAACCTGGTTTCTGCCTTTACAGATTCTATCAGGACTAGAACCCCCGACCCCAACCATATACAGTTGGATGGAACTAGCAACTACAATATCTAGAGATGCACATTAGTATCTATTGGTTAATCCTAAAACAAATGGAATCTACATTGTGGCATCATTCTTATTGAATTCGGAATTCTTTGTTTGGTCAACACTAGTTTCCTGCTAATCTCAGTTCCGATAAGTACCAGAGACCTACATTTTTTAGTAGAACATTGAGAGAACTCTCCTCAAAGTTGTAGAACCACGTTTCTGCTAGTAAGATTAGATAATATGATATACGTAGTTCAATGACACTCTAAACCTGATATTGCACCCCATTACTCTTTCCATTATCCAGCCACTCCTTCTGTCAACTGAAAAAGAGATTAATTTTGTGCCCACCTAATTGGTTCCTTTCATGACATACAACGGTTCCTTAAAACGCTGGTGGAATAAACGGTCCACAACTGACCAATAAGCAGTCGAAACAACAAACAAAAGACACTTGATCAAACCAACACAATGTAGATGTATGAAAATCAATGAAACCACGTAGAGAGTCCATCTAGAAATGGAGTCCGGCCAGAAATAATTTGGCTCGAGAATCAATGCAAGGCATAAGAGAAGAAGTCATCGCAAAAGAATTGTAAAATATCCGAACAAAATCAGATATTTTATGATTCCCTAAGCATTGTCCCTTGAATACGACCATAGTTCCGGAACATTATACTTTAACCTGTAGCCAACTATTATGAAAAATTCGTAATAACAACACAGTGGCATGATGCAGCAGCCAATATTCCAAGTGGATTAAAATTCACCCATACCTGATACAACACGCAAAATAAAACCATAAACAACCGAAGTCAACAAAATTTCATGACAAACAAAAGTCTCATAAATCCATTTTACAAGCACCAGAAGTTCTCATCAGAAATATTGGCCAAATTAGACGTCTGATGAAAACACCAAGAGGCTAAAAAGGATTGAAAAGGGACTAAAAAGAGAAAATTCATAACCATGGCATCAAAAGAACCTGTTCTTTGGGTAGAGAATCCGACCAAGAAGCGACCAGATCCAATCTGACGAACACAAATGCTATTATTATTCAGTCGGAAGTATTTTCTGAAGTGGCAGAGACAAGGAAAAAGCTGGAAAGATGTCAAAATAGAAAAGTTGAGAGAGAAAAAGCGAGTATGAGGAAAGTGGGGCTACAGAAGAAGAATAACAATTCGGCAAATAACAAATGAAGTCTACAGAAGGAAACCAAAAGTTAAAGAGAGAGAGAGCGAGAGACAGAGAGGCGTTGGAGGGAATGATGAGTGCCAGGCGTGCTTATCACTAATGGCAACAAAAGTCCACCCCTCAAAGAACTCACAAACTGTTGCTGACACTAAAAAAAAACATCATCAAAAATCCAACTGTCTTTAAAATCATCAACTAATAGAAGCACAAAAGATAATTTCGACAAGATGATGCTAGGATTACTATCTGGGTTTTCTTAGAAGGTGACAAAATGATTTTCAGTCGCTGGTAAAATTTGCTAAACACTTAACGAGAATTATATAAAAGATTGGTGTTTTTTGTCCGGTAAAGCATTTACAGCTATTTAACATTCTTAGGAAAGGGGAAAGTAACGAAGCCCATCGATGTTGCAATCGAAAATTAATCAAATAATAGAAAAAACCTTCCATCTGGAAAGCTGTTGAAAAAGGGTAGTGAACTTGATATGGCTTTTATAACTTCACTTTTTGTTCCTTTGGATTTCTAGGAGCGACAAACTGCGATTAATTTATCCAAAAAGAACAATTAAACAAGGAAATGAGGGAAAAAATAGTACCTCTGTGTTCGTCAGCAATATTTACTGGGGGAACGGGCCTGTGTAGAATGGTGACTTCCGCTTTGTGAGGGAAAAAGAGAATGGAGGAGTAGAGATGGGGTGGGGTCGGTCACCGCCCATCATTCATGCACTGCCGTAAACCCAAAAGGTGCGGTGGGGGTTCAGTTATAGGCATGGCATGGTCCAAACAAAATAATTAATCATGTTTTTCAAGTTAAATACCACCTGACATATGCAAAAAGAGAGAGATGAAAGGATTTTGCACACAAAGGAACAGAACTTTACGATACAGTCGGGAAATGGAATGGTAAAAAGTCATCTTCTGTAATGTGTCACTTGAAAAACAAAGGTTTCAGCATTTTGCATTTTCCTCCTCAGTCTGATGATATAAACTCTTCTTCTCCTTCCAGTTCTTAATCCATCTCTCAAACCCTTTCCAGGTTTCTCTCATTGGTTGCTGAGAGAACCTCATGTTAGTGTTTGCAATGACTCGAAGAGCCTAACGGTAAACGGCCAAGTGTTCCTTGTTTCTTTTTTATACTGTTTCCTGCGCAGAGAAGAGTAGGAAGGAAGAGAGAGACTTTTGCAACTTGCAAACAGAGAGAGATAGACTGATAGAGAGAAACATGCTTTAAATCTAAAGATCGAGAGAATTCGGTATATGTTGTAATTTGTAAAGCTATTTTAGATATACGTGTATTTATATTAAGCCTTTGTTATAGATGGGGTTATGGATATGTTTCGTCACCGATGTTGAATGACAAAAGAGTAGGCATGTCGTGTTTAAAAAAATCCGCAAATTTGCGAATCCGACGTAAATTATATGAACCGAATTTATAAATAAGATTAATCGTAACTTTGAAAATTAGGTTTATGATTCAAATTTAAGTTTCTAACTTGCATTTTTAGGTTTAAATCTGAACTTGAAATATTAAAAAAAAATCTATCATATATTTAGATATAATTTAAGAGGATAACAATAATAATAAATTCATTACTATTTACTATATTAAGTCTTAAGTAAAAAAAGAAGAAAAAGAAAAAACTACTTTAATTTTATGTTATTAAACGTTAAACTTAAACATTGTTATTATAAGTAACAACTAATACATAACACTCAATACTTCTATTTCAAATAGTAATTGATATGTGTTAAAGTTATTGATCAAAGTATTAAACTATTAATAGAAAAATTTATTAACTAAAATAATATAATCATTTATATATTAATTAAAGAAATTAATAAGTGTAAAACACATTTATTAAGAAATTCTACAATTTTAGTTTTTTAAGATACATATATTAGCTTAGATATTTATGAGATATTATAAACATTAAACAAGTAAGTAATATTGATTCTTAAAAATATATAATATAGTTGTTAATAAATAAGAAGTATATAATAATATTGTTGTTAGGATCCTATCTCGAAACCGGACCCTAACCGGATAAGAACGGAAAACGGAAACGAAAACAAAGCGAAGAACGGACGAAAGCACGAATCGAAAAACAAAGCGAAACAAATGAACGGATCGGAAGTCATAAAGCGAAACATAAAGCGAAAGTATCAAATCAAAAAGGTGTACGAATCTAATCAAAACAAACAAAAGGTTCAATCGAACTGAATCGAATTTCTGACATCCGTAAACAAATATTTTAAAAAAGCGTCGCATTGGAAACCTTAAGACTATCGGTCTAAACTAATCCAAAACCGTGTACTTTTTTTCATTCTTTAATCAAGCAAATTCAATTTCCCATTTGGAATATTCATCAATTCCAACATCTCATTCAAAAACTCAAATCATAATGTCCGTCTTATACCATTATACAAATTCCATTCACATTCTTTCACATTTCAATATACAAATTGATATACTATATCCATGTACAAATTTCATAGCTTAATGCCATCATGAATTAAATGCTTACAAAATCTTTATGGCGTTTCAAGCCATATACAATATCAATAACCACAATCCAAAGTACACAATACACAACAGTTCTAAGTTTCTCAGCAACAATCTAACTTAACAATTTTACAATATGAACACATACAAACGGAAATCCTCATTTTCTTTCACCCAATCTTCTTCTCATCACCTGTGGATGGAAATGAAGGGGAGGTGAGCTATTGGTCGTGGATAACATGTTTATAAATTGAAACATAAGCAAAAAAAATCATTTTCTAAACTTTTGTCATTTTATAAAAATCTCACTGTAGGAAATTCGTCGAAAACTTATTATTTTCTTCTTCAAACTTTTCAAATTATTCAAATCATTTCATAAACAATTTCCAAAATTTCATGGTTCAACAACTCACTTTCTCATTTCTCAAATTTTCACAAATTCATAAACAAAAATTCATAACATGAATGCATCACACTATAAGCAAAATCAAAAACACATAACACATTAAAATGGTTTGGGTCGGTTCAAAACGGAACGTACTGCACATTTTCGCATAGCGGTCTTGTGCAGCCGTGAACGGAACGTACTACACCTTCCTGCATAACGGTCCGGTGTAGCCGTGAACTTATGGGAGTTCGAAAGCGGAGCTCCAATATCACTAGCGGGCAGGCGGGAGAAGCCTTTAAAAAGGAGACAAGTGCACTTGACTCATACTTATGAGACCTAACCAAACCCATATAACACATAATTCATACTAAAAAAAATCGGATTGCCCGAAGGCACATTTCAAAACTAAATTTTTCATATCGTGTCATATCAGACACTCTAACATTCACAATTTCACACATGCCAACAACCACATAACAATCATTCAAATATCAAACAACTTTCCACAATATCAAATTCACAAAATGATCAAAATCACATAACAATGCATGTAACAATTACATCA
>JANZLX010000212.1:14738439-14749994 GCA_025531955.1 Erythroxylum orinocense
GTATATATGATATATTTTATGGTGAAAACAATTATTATGTGTTACAAGTTAATATATGTTATAATAATAAAAATATGACATAAAATATTTTGAATATATAATTATAAGAAAGTTATCGCATTTATTAAAAAGTATAATGTTAAAATGTTATTATAATTATTTTCACATATATTTGTGGTAATATAATGAATTTGATTTTATAATTTTAAAATATTTTAAAATTATAACAATTAAAGCATAATATAAAAGTAGTAAAAATTAGAATTAATTTATAAAAAGGGCAGTTTATTTTAAATATTATCTTTACATATTCCAAAATTTTTTGAAGTTATTCTCTATTACGAGAAGTGTATTAGTTTTTTTTAAAATTAAGCATTTCAAATTTATAATATAATTTATTTTTCTTGAAAATTATATTAAATATTAATTTCTTATATATGCAAAATTTTGTAATTGTAAATATTTATCTTTCCTTAAATCTATAGCTTCTTTTGCATCTCAATATAAAAAATATAAATAGCTTTTGTTTGTTTAAATGAAACAGATTGGAAAGTTTAGATTATTATCCTAATAATATTTTTACATCTTATTCATTATTTGATGATTATTGATAGTTTTACATTTTATTAATTACGTATTTTTAATTAAGTGAAACTAAATTGATTTCTTATGAGTTTTTAAGAGGAGAGGTGCTAGAGAGAAGAAGTTGATAAAAAGTTTAAAATAAAATAATTACTACTTATCAAGTCACTACAACATAGAAGGGTATTGGCAATAAAATATAACGTCACTTAAAGAAACAAAATTTGTTGCAAAATGTATTTAGTGACTAAAAAAATTGTTGAAGAAATAGTTGCAAAAGCCCGGTAGCAAAAAATTATCTATGACATTTTAAAGAAATTGTCTCCTAAAAATTTTGCTACGATCATTATTTCGTCGCTAATAAGAATATAAGACGAGAGGAGAAATAATCATAAATCACTTATTGTTACGTTTAGCTTTGATAAGCAAAGGTAATTAGCTTCAATAACTTAAGCGTAGATAATAGTGTTTACTGACGATTAATTTTCGTAGCAGAATACGTTTAGCTACGAAAATTAAAGTGTAGCTAAATGTTATTAAAGACGTTTTAGAAATTGTAGCAAAAAGATTTGGTGATGATTTTATATTTGTAGCTAAAAACTTTTAGTGATGAATATTTATTTTAATTTGCCTTCCTTATTACCAATTTGTTATTTAATTGTAATTATTAACAACATTTTTAGTTCATGTTATTGATTTTAACATGGTTTGAATTATTATTTAGTCACATTTTGTAATTATTGTTAGTGACATATTGTTTAAATAATAATAAATTAAAATAAAATAAAATATTTCATAATTAAAAATGAAATGTATTTTATACAAAAATATGTAATTAAATGTTAATTAAAAAACTCAAGAAAAAAATTATCAACAAACTAAGACTCCTCATGGTCATTACTACTGACATATTGCGACCTAAGTATTTGTTTGATCATATTTTTTGGCTTGGTCTATTCTCTTTCAATACAATCTAGTTTTTGCTCATTACGTTGTAATTTTTCTTAAATATGATTTAACTTTTTTTCATTACATTGTAACTGAGCCTTAAGCAACTGATTCTCCTCTTAAAGCGTCGTTACATATGCTGGTTGTGACGATGATGAACCAACTGGCTTAGAGTCATGCTCAAGACCTTTCATATACCCTGATCTTATACCAAGGACATTATTGCAAATGTCATCTACATCAAGCTCATTCCTATTAAACAACGTTCTCTGCAACAACTCCTGCATCTTGTCCTACAATTTAAAACACAAAATCGAGATATAATTCAAATATTATGACTTAGTATTACATAAATAAATAAACTCTAAAATTAAATTTTTTATATTTACATAATTATTTTGCGCCTCTTCAAATGTCCAGCCTTCACCTTTCTTATAGTGTGTCAGCTTGTAAAGTATGATCCTATCACACTCTTGTTCATGCAGTTGAGTTTGACTCTATTAGATGAATAAAAAAATTGGAACACAATAGATCATATTGCATTAACTAATAGAATAATAACTTGTAAATATTGCACTAACAAATTCTTGTTGTACGACAACAAATGATTTGGAGTTGGTGCTTTGAGGAGTTTCCATTTTTGCTCGGCTAGCCTTGACTTTCTCACACTTTTCTTAAATAAAGAGAAGAAATAATCATTAAATGCAAAAACAAAATTAATGAAAGGATATGTGAGAGAAAGAAGACAAATTGGAATATTCGCAGAGGCCCAATAATCACACATTTGGCTCCAATTTTCTGGAGTTACTCGTTTTGGAACATATCTCTTTGCCTTCTCATCCAAACGAAAAGACTTTTAGTATTTATGAAGTCGATAATGATGATCCTTTGCCCTTTGTTTCAATAGTGAACTTACACAACTTGAAACTTCAGTGTTCTCGATATCGACGATATTGAGCTTCATCTGTGAATAATATGTATAAGTTAACTTACTCTTTAAATAAGTAAAACCATAATGTATATAATAAAATGAAATAAAAAATTACCAAAACTTTGTCCAAAGAATTATGTAGCATGTTGTCTTCCTTCAACTGCATAGCATGCTGAAGGTATGGCAATTCATTCTTGACAATGACTCTCAACTCACTGGACAATTTTGATGATTGGATCTTATCAACAGGACGATGTTGTATCGGGTCAATATGTACAGACAACTTGTTGTTCATTGCAACTTAAATCTTTTAGTGATACCTTTACCTTTTTTCTTATGCCGATATTGGAACCTAACAACAAAAGAATAATGATAGGAAAAAACATATTAAACATGTAAATATATATTTGAGCATAACTGTAAACACTAAATATAGGTGGTTAACAATAACAAACCTAAAGATCCCTCAGCATTATTTGAGGTAGATATTAGTTATTATTGATTGCCTTCATCGAAAGGGTTGGATTGATTTAGTTATTGTGGGGAAGGAACATATAGGTGCCACCCTTTTTCCCTTGTTCCTACCAGGTCCCATTATATTGAATATCTATAAATGGAATATCAACATAACACATTATCTTTACTCAAACATCAACATTCTACATGAATATAAGTTAAGCACAAGTAAAAACTAAACATTCAGCATAAATATAAATCAAACACCAGCATTCCGTATAAACATAAGTAAATCATCAACAATATGTATTGATTCATCCTGAATAAACATAAGTAAAACATCAACAACATAACTCAAATATGAACATAAAATTTGAAACAATATAAACAATTTATTTACATTTAATCATCATGATTAAGATTTTGAAAATCATCATCATTAATTACATTATGATTGGATTCTTCATCATTAATATATTCGGCCAAAGTATCATCATTATCATTTAATTCGTCCTAATTATAGTCTTCATCTGTTTGATTGAAAAAATTGGGTTGGACTTCATTCAGTTTTACTATGTTTAGATCATCATCTTTCTTATGGAATGATGATATATCTACATCTTCTATTCGAATGGCTTCATTATTGAACTCCAATCCAATCTCTTGATAAACTTCATCTGCATCCTTATTGAATTGACTATTATCCCTTTTCCAAAAATCAAAGACATTTAGATGTTGAAACTTTTGAACAACCTTCCAATTGCTACCCAATATAGTATCGTTGGGGGTAGAAAACGTGCTTTACTTAACTTGCAAGGACAAATGGATCACTATCATACCATGTCTTACTCACATTAATGCTAGTAATATTCCCATTCACTTTAATGTCAATAAGATTAAACAATATGCACTTAAATAAAACAACATTCTTGTCTTTGATGTAGAATAACTCTATTATTTCAGAGATGACACCGTTAAAGTCAATAAATTTGTCTTCATGGCATCTTTGAACAATAACCCCATAATTTTGATTTCTAAGTCAACTATCTCGATCTTGTATGTGAAATCTCACCCCCATTAACAATGCAATATGTATATTTTTCCCACAAATATGAGACCCACATGCCAAACTATATAATGTTGTTATCGATTTTTGCTCATTACGGTTAAGCGTATCATCTGTATGAGAAAATGAATTTAGAATTTATTCTAACATATAAATTGTCATAAGTTAATAATATGTAATCAATATGTAACTTACTCAATTTCTAAATCATAATACAAACTTCAGCTTATGTCTTTCTTCAACATTAATAATCCCTTTGTTGGGAATGGACTATTTGAGCTCTCTATTTAAAAAAGTAAATGACAGTAAGGAAATGAGATTCAATAAACCAAATTCTAATATGATTGTTTGAATTAAAAGGAATATACATACTCCATATATATATCAACTTTTTTGCAATTGTTCAAATATACCAATAGGCGGTTTGGAATTCGTCTTTAGTTAACTCCATATATTTACCCACACCAAATGACCTAACTTTTGGGGAGAAAATTGATAACCCACCCTCTTTATCAAAATCAAAGTTACGTTTTGTTTTATTAAATCCTGTCTCCACATCACATAAGTACATTAAACAAAATGTCAAGCATTCGTTTACTATATAAGCCTCTACAATAGACCCATCAGGTTAAGCTCTATTACTAACATAATGCTTAAGAGAGCATAAAAACCTTAACAAAATATAAAATATTAGGAATTGTTAATAACAAATAATTTCTAGACAAGTAAAAGTTAATATGAATTACCTTTCAACTGGGAACATCTGTCGAAATTGAACTAGTCCACAAAGTTTTGCTGCATATGGTAAGTGAATTGCCAAATGAACCATAACATCGAAAAATGATAGGGGGAATACTAGTTCAAGCTTACATAGAATCAAAACTATGTCTTTTTCCATTTTGTCAAACTCTTCAACTTTAAGTGTCTTGCAACATAATTGCTTAAAAAACTCTCCCAACTGACCCAAAGTTATGGACACATCCTTCGATAAACACCCACATATTTCAACAAGAAGTAATCGTTGCAAAAGTACATGATAATAATGGTTTTTGAACCCTAATATTTTCTTTCTTTCTTTAACATTCACACAAGGACCTATATTTGATGCATACCCATCAGGAAACTTGACTAATTGAAGACAGAAAGATTGTTTCTCCTTTTTTTGACATGTTGTAATAAGCAGGGAAATAATGTATGTCCCATCAACTCTTCTTTTCAAATGCAAGTCTTTTCTAATATTCATGGCTTCCAAGTCAAGTCTAGCCTTAATTGTGTCTTTCGATTTCCAATCAATCCCATCACAGTTCCTAAAATATTCTCACAAATTTTTTCTCAATATGTATCACATCAAGATTATTCCTCAACAGTAATTCCTTCTAATATGCCAAATTGAAAATTATGTTTTTTTTTGTCTAATTGAGTTCAGCGTCATTTCTATTTCGCTTTATATTACTTGAGTGTTTCCCAGGTGTAATATCATCCAAATGTGATAGCTGGTAAAAAATATCATCACCAGACAACTACAATAGAGCTTCACCCAATTTTGCTTTGCCATTGAACAATTTACTTCTTCTTCATCTATGCCCATGTTCAAAAAAACGATGATAGTTGTGTAACATATTTTATTTCATAGCCTAATTGAATAAGTTTGACGATTACACATAGAACAAGCCATATGCCCTTTAGTACTCCACCCAAACAAATTCCCATAAGCTGGGAAATCATTTCTAGTCCACAAAATAACGACATGCATTCTAAATGTTTCACTTTAGACAACATCAAAAGTTTGTATTTCAAATTCCCATAGATCATTTAAGTCATCAATTAATGGTTTCATATAGACATCGATATCCTTATCAGGAGCAATAGGACTTGGAATAAGCAAAGACAATAATATAAAAGGCTCCTTCATGCACTTCTATAGAGGTAAATTGTATGGCACTAGAATTATCGGCCACATGCTATATTAAGTACTTATAGTACTGAAAGGATTAAATCCATCTAAGGCCAATCCAAGTCGAACATTATGACAATCCTGTGCAAACCATGGAAACTTTTTTTATCAAATTCTTTCCATGCCATTAAGTCTACTGGATGACTCATGATGTTATCATCAATGTGTTTCTCTTTATGCCACCTCATATCCATCACTATTTTTTGTGACATAAAAAGTCTTTGTAGCCGTGGTTTAACAGGTAAGAATCGAAGGATTTTATTTGGTATCTTTTTCCCTCTCCCATTGTCCACTTGCCACCTTGATGTACCACAAATCGGACATTGCTGAACGTCTTTACTTTCCTTCCCAAATAGAAAAGAATCATACTTACATGCATGAATTGAAATATATCCTAATGCAAGGTCCCTTAACAATTTCTTTGCATCATAGTAAGATTTCGACAATTTGTGTCCAATAGGTAATGCATCATTAAGTAACTCAATTAACATGTTAAAAGACTCGTTACTTCATTTATTATAGACCTTCAAATCCAACAACTTGACAACAAAAGTTAGTCGTGAGAAATTTGAGCACCATGGATATAATTCTTCTTGAGCAACTTTTAATAACTTCCCAAAATTATCTTTATTTATACTACCAATTATGTTAGGCATACTCATTTCATTCATAGTCTCCATATAATTCCCATAATCATCTAACATCTCGTCAATCCCATCATCACCATCAACATTAACATCATAATCATCTACATCATTATTGTTATTATTATCATAACTTGTATCACCACTTCTATGACAACTTACTTCCTTATATTCACCATGATAAAGCCATAGACTATAGAATTTATCTATACCTTGGATTAACAAGTGATTATATACCACATCTTAACTTTGAAAGTTGACATTTAAGCAATTGATGCAAGGAAAACGAGTATGACATTCATCACCCATTTGATGTTGTACAAATTACATAAAACTCTTAACTCCTGTGTATTCAGTTGACCATTTCCGATGAGACATCCAACTTTTATCCATGTAGCTGTACAATTAAAGAAGATAATTGAATTATTTAATGCATTTCTTGTTCAAAAGTACATAACAGTAAAAGTTACTATTAAATAAGGTATGTGGCGCTGTTTATACATGTGAATTGATGAAGGGACTTCTTATTGTGGCTACTAGGCTCGTGGAATTTTTCACCTATAAGCCTCATCGGAGTTGCATCACCAGTTTTCAACCTATATACCATCCTATGTTTCTAGGAATATTGCATACTAGTACACAAAACTAACACATTATTTGCATTAACACAAAACCATAACAAATCCTGCATGAAGTTTATACAAAAAAAGTTCGTAAGAAAAGAAACACTATGGTACATGACGTTATTTATACTTATGAATCGAGAAAAGGACTTCTCGCTGTGGCTCTTAGGCTCGTGGAATTTTTCACTTATAAGCCTCATTAGAGCTATATCACCGGTTTCCAGCCTATATATCATCCTAAGGGTTTATTATGCCTTAATGTTTCAAACAATACCCATATTGTGAATGCAATCCTTATTCAATTATTACGTGACAATAAAAGTTACTACTAATGAGAGCTTTATGTTAAATCAAAACTTTATGTTATGATCAATGATACTCAGAATATTATTAAAAAATTTCTCACAAACAAATTTTCTCACAAACACTCCAATTAGTAAAGCAAAACATATTGTGGATAGGTTGGACGACTTACCTGGATCGACAGATAACCTCAAACTACAAAGGAAGACGTCGAATGATTATGGATACTCTTAAACACAAAACAGAGCCTGCAAAATAAGGGAATTTCGTATTTAATATAATACATTTGTTCTTTATCTTTTCATTTTTAAAAGAAATTATTATTAACTGTAAATATAGTTCATCTTATGTCACATTAACTAAAACTCTAACAAATCTTAAGAAAATACGATTTTATACTTAAGTTATGTTCTTTGATTATTATGTATAAGAAGGGACATCATCAAAATAAATTATAACATGGGAAGGTAGGTCATATGATTCCTTCAAATATATAAAATCAAATTACACAAGGAAACAACATTTTTAGCTAGCTTTTTGCCTAGGTTGTCCTCTTATTATTGATCATCAAAAACACCTAAAAATATTATTAGCTTATTTAGATTGTAAGCATAGAAAATTAAAAAATAAAGAAAAAGAAAAGAGGGACTTGTACATAGACATTAACGTTTAATGTACAATTTTAATAACTCTCTTTTCTCACAAGGTAAACATCCCACATGGGTTTCATAATATCCAATGTGTGCTTGCAAAGAAAAGGATAGATGCATATTTCACTTCTTCTTACTGTACTTAAATTAAAGTTGGACAAGAAAGAAAATTACATGCATTAAAGAAGACTTTATGTGCACAATAATTTTCTCCACCAAAAAATTAACAAAACTATTCACATTTAACATTATACCAATGTGTAACCACATTTCAACATTTCAAATTTAACAAAACATAATGAATTTAAACATGAAAACATTGTAAAAATGATATCAATATCATTCAAGAATTTCTTTAATCACCTAATGTGTAGTCACATATCAGCCTAAATTAACAAAAACACTTCATTATTTTCCCTTTCTTCAACCATAATAACACATATCCACTACATTTCAACCATTATCATCAACAAATAAGGCAAACAACTCAACATTTCCCATAAAAAGGGACCCATCGTTATCGACATATGCATTTGGTGTTTATTGTAAGACCCAAAAATGAAAGCAACACCACCCACCAGTTGGAGACAGAGCACAAGGAGACGATGGATGACAGAGAGAGGAGAAGAAAGTTCTTTCACTGACGGTGGGGTGTGAGCGAGCTTCGACAATTGGAACTCTGTGAACAGAGGAATGGACAAAAATGAAAAAGAGGGAAGAAGAGGAGTCTCGTGCATCTATGTTTAAACATATTGGGTCTCAAATTATATTTTTGTCATCCGTTACATTTGGCAACGAAGATAAAATTCGTTGCCAAAGCTCAAATTTACCTACCAAATTAAATAAACGTCACAAATTCTGCAATATTTTGCTACCAAACTAGATAAACATCACGAATACTAAACGTTTTTCATAAAAATTTTTATTTTGGTAAAATGATTAATATGAAGTACTCATATTGCAATCAAAGTTTTTCACTAATATTTGTTTTATAGTTATATATGCATCCAATCATTAACATCATGTTTGGAAATTATTTATATTTAATGTTGATTACTATTTACAAAAGAATATTGGAAAATATTGTTGCCTAGCTTTCATTTGTTATAAGTTAACTTAATAATATTTTCAAAGAATATTTTATTTTATTATAAATCAATGTGATTAAGTTCTAATATTTTCAAACAATATTATGGAGGTCGTTGAGGTATTGTAATAATAATTTTTTCTCTATGTATAATAATAATTATATTACGCAAAGGTGACAACAAATTTGGTAATGTCTTCAACTTGGCAATGATTTTTTTTTGTTTTTATCAATATTGTACTATATTTCTATATTTCTTCTGACAAAATGGAAAACGACATCGTTTACCTTAATAAGAAACAACATCATTTTGTATTAGGTTTTTATCACTACTTCAACAAACCTCTCTTCATTTTCGTGTTAGCCGTCAACATTCCTCTACAATCACAGTCCAATAACTATTGTCCGCTCTCTTGTGTTTATCTCCTGTATTGTGGTCACACTGTCAAAGAACCATCCTTAAATGTATTGTTCTTTTTTCAAACCCTCTATCTTACGTTAAGTTTAATTTATACCTCCCTAAATGTATTGTTCTTTTTTCAGACCCTCTATCTTACGCTAAGTTTAATTTATACCTTTAGGTGTTTATTGTGAGTTCTTAATTTTGCATTTTTTGTATGAGTTGTGTTTATGGTTATGTTTCGAAGATGATTTGTTCTCTTTGTTAGTTGTTTATGGGTTGACTTCTTTTTACGACATTTAACGCTTCCCTCAAGAAAGCTCGCTAATTATTTTATGAAAGGTTTGAAATAGTATTTGACTTTTTTTAATTTGTATTAATAGTAATATAACCCAATATAGATAATACTATATTTCTACATAGTCATGTTTAATCTACTTTAAATTCTAAAATTTTGACATGATACAAAGGGTAAATAGATTACTGTTATTTTAATAAAGGTAACATTCATCTCATTACGCAGATTGAAGATGTATAAGTACTAAATTGTAGTACTTTAACTTATCATCAAAATTGGAGTTGAACATAATGAATTTTATTCAAAATTCACATTTGCATAATGTAACTCTTAATATAATTAATCAAGAAATGTCATCATAGCGACTAGTTTCCAATGGTAGAAATTCATTTAGTTAGGAGGATTGTGGCAAAATTGTCCCTACTGAAGAAAAAATAATGCAAAACAAATTCCCTCTTCATACACTAATAATTGTTTGTCATCCATGGCTGATCTTCTTCTTCAAGATTTTTAGTATCATCCGAACTATATCACTTTCCTTATTATGTAGATCTCATTTCTTGTTATGAAGCTATTATATATATTCACATTTGATGGTATATAATATATATTGTGTTAAGCTTCCTTGAATCTTCAAGATAACATCTATGGCCATGGAGGCAGGGCCGATGTCACAATGGTCCATAAAGGATTAGGAAAATCGGTTGTTTTGGAATATTCGTCGACTCCAAAGACTTGGTCTGGTCATTCAGGTATGCATGTGTTCTAATTTGGGTTCGTTAAATGGTTTCACTAAACTACCAATCTAAGTATGAAACGTATCATACTGGTAGTTCATCAGAAGAAGTTGTCTATCATACTAAATCTGGAGACTCATTAATTGTATCCTCTAGAAGTTTAGTTATAATGAAGAAGCTGTTAGAAAAGGGTGTCAAAAATCCTACACCTGAGGGAAGATCTTTCACTATTTCAATTGGTGCCTTCGAATGTGCAAGGACCCTTCTTGGGAATCCAAACATAGGGAACTCATTTACCTTTACTGACTCTCATGTCATTTGGAATCTAGAAAAACAATTATATCAATGTCATTTATTGATGGAATCAACTGGACTCAAATTTAAACTTTATTTATTGTTCTATTTGTAAGAATTTTTCAAACAACCTCTCTACTAGTTAGAAGTAAGGCTGCGTACTATTGTCGTTGTTATTGTTGTTGTTCTAGGTCCATAAGAATTATTAACCTTGTAATTAAAAGTTTGTACTAATTACCATATATCATTATATTATATTGATGCCATTTCCATAATTTTTATAAATAATTATTTTATAAAATTTTGGAAATGGTATCAATATATTATTTTATTGTTACTAAATATTAATGATTAATACTACCTTTTTTCTTAAAATTATGATATTTTTGCACTACACCGAAAATGACATACGGTAACAGGCTATTAAATATGAATGGTAACACTAATGAGTATGCTATGACAGCCTATGTCACTAAAGATATAATGCTTTAGTAACATTTTTGATATGTTATTGTCGAGTTTAATATGACATTTATTGATAGCTATAAATGCGTTTATATTACATTTTATAAATGCTATAAA
>JANZLX010000212.1:14811866-14825496 GCA_025531955.1 Erythroxylum orinocense
AGATGTGCTCTATTCAGAAAATTTGAATTAAGAGGGAATGTTGGAGAATTAATTCAAATTTGAAGTTGTTTAAATTCCTTTAGAATAGATCTTAGAATAAATATTAGATTAGCTTTTATCTTATCTTTTAAAGTAGATTTGGTGGCTGAAAATTCTCTAATAGTTGTTTGTATTTAGTCTATATAAGACTACCAAGTTTAATAATAATATGAGAGTGTTTACATATTGTTCAATCTTCATCTTATCTCATCTCCTTCATCTTCCTTATCTTCAAAATTCCAACATGATCTGCGTCCTGAATACTGGACCCAAAACACTTACAAAACAACCCACGAGGGAATCTCTCTACATTTGTGCCAAAGCTCATCTTCTCTGGATCCAATAACCTTAACTTCATTTTAGAACAATATCCCTTCACTTAACTTCATTTTAGAACAAGATCCCTTTACCCCATGTTGTCCTATTATCTCCTATTTGGTCATATCGCTCTTTGGCCTCTCAATTTCTCTTTGGTTGCTTATATAAGGACAAGATGGACGCAAACATTTCAAGGAAGCTTTTCTGTATGAACCTGCCTTCAATTGAAAGCTGCTTATGTAATTTAAAGTTTTTTGGACATATCCTTGTTTTATGAAAAAGGAGGCAATCCTTTTTGCTCTTCCTGTGGGTGTATTGTTTTAAGCACTTGGATTACTTGTTTAATCAACATCGAAGTCTAACCTCATTTGCATCACATGAATTGGGAACTTTTAGTATTAGATTATAAGGAGAACACAGACAAGAATCTTGAGCCCGATCTCGTTGCTATTTTAGATGGATAAGTTGGTCTGTAAAGTATCAATTAGTTATGAGTTTATCCATGTAAGTCTCTGATCATAGAGTTTCGGCAGCTAAGAAATGGGGCATCTCTCCAATGTCCCACAATTAGCCATTTCCTTTAACTTAAGAACAAAGTGTTAGAAGAATAATTCAAGGAAGAACATAATTAAAACGGATCGAATCAAGGCCTCGAACTACGAAGCGATCGAGGTAGGTTTTTTCAAGCTAATGTGAAAAAATAGCTACTCAAGTATGCAAATTAATGTAACTTCTATGTCAATTCCAGGTATTAACTGTTGTAAACTAAAATATTTATGTCTCATACTTTAGCCAATTTAAATTGCCTATATAAGATTTTTTAAAAAAGTATCTATATAGTTATTTACCCATGGAAACTTGGGTCTGCGGATTGGGGCATTCAACACTCAACAATAGATTTACTAGGCAATTGGTTGCTCAATTCTTTTTCTTCGATCCAAATGCAACTTATATCATTCACTAGCCTTAAGAAATGAACTATTTGTCATCTTACCTAACTAGTCTAGTTATGAAATTAATTTCTAGTCTAGGTATTTTTCCCGAAGACAATCTTGCCACAAATACAATCAGGTGTGAATTGGATACCGTTTTATTCCCGTTCCAAATCAAATCCAATCTTGTTAAACACTTAAATGTTTCTACACTTATTGACATCATATAGATCCATTATAGTAAGAGTACAAAACTGAAAATCATATTGAGTTAGGTATTGAAGTGAAAAGGAACTTGAATATTAATATCAGAAGATTAGATATCAATAAAAATTGCAACTAAAAAAAGCTTTAATGAAAACAAGATTTATCCAAACAAAGCTTCATGTCCACCAAAACTTCAATTTGATAGTACTCATCAAAAGCATAAAAATCTTTCAAAAAGAAATGAGAAATACAAATTATGAAACGTGTAATGGCTTATAGATATTAGTGTATTAAGGATTGTTGTACTTAATGGGTTAGAGAGAGATGCTCTACTTTCTCTCTAGGTTTGGCTCAGATTCTCTACACTCACCTGTCTTTCTCCTGAACCATTCTCTCCTCTTTGCTTTCTCTTCTCTTTGGCTCTTCTTCCATACTTTTTCATCTCCATTCTCGTTGACACCACCCTTGGAACCTCCTCTGAGGGTATTCCCTCCTTTTCCTCTCTCCTTTTCAACTTTTCCCGCTTTTGCCACCATGCTAGATTCGTCACCCCATAAGGCTGAGGAATTCCCACCGCTACCTTCCGGCCCATCCCATCCTCCACAAACTACCTTCAATATCTGGTGTTGTCTCTAGTCCTTCGAAAACATGGAAGCAAGTGGTAGGGGACACCATCAATTCTACACTCTTTTACAAGCCACCAATTGAAATTGAGGGAAACTAATTGGCTATTTAGATCTCGCTACACTTCAAGAAGGAGCTAATTGTTGGAAAGCTACAATAGTCGGTTTTTTCCTAGACCAAAGACCAGCTTTTCCTCTTACAATGCGTTGGGCAAACAAGTTATGGAAAAGTAGAGGTCTTGTTGATGTCTTGCTCACGAAAGATAGCCTAATCCTCTTCTCCTTCATCTCCATATCTGCAGTTAACAAAATACTGGAGGAGGGACCATGGCACTTCGAGAGTCAGCCAATATTTCTGCAAATCTGGCAACCTGAACTAAACTTGAAACCATAAAAATCCAGAATCTTCCTATATGGATTAACTTCCATAACGTTCCTTTTAAGTGTTGGACAACTCAAGGGCTCAGCTAATTAGCTAGCTATATCGGGAAACCTTTGTGCATGGAAGAAAACATGGAAACTAAGAAAAGAATTGGTTACGCCCATATCTGTGTTAAATTGAAGTTTTAAAAGACCTCCCCAATGAAATACCAATCATGAGGCTAGGAGATGGGAATCAATTATAGGAGGATAGCATTGCTATTTCTTATCATTCGAGGCCCCTGCAAAGACTCAATATACTATATGGAGACCCACACTTTTTAAGACGGGTAACTATCAAGAGTTGATGAATTAAGAGGATGAAGGTCTGTTGGATAGAAATCAAAATAGTGATAGTTTGAATGTTTCTGATACTAATAACTATTATGAGGTAAGAATTTCTTCTATTACTTTACAAACAGAATCAATGCTGAATAAGGATAGCACTACTGTAGACCTGGATAATGGTCCTTTGGCTGATTCTGATGTTGCAGAAGCTATTACATATAACAACACCCCTCCTTGTTTACAGACCTTACCAGTAGTTGTAGACTCCCAACATAAAGAGACATCTTGCACTAATGTTTCATCTCAGGATAGTATGGCAACGGCAAAGGGTATTCCAAACTCTTCTCAAGACTTATCTAAGGATGAAGACAGTGGCAATTCTCATTCACTCTCAAAAAGAAAATCTCAACGAGGCAAAGGTAAAGGCCTCAAAACCACCACTAATTTAATATGACTATTTTGGCTTGGAATGTCAGAGGAATAAACTTTCCTTCGAATTGTTAACTCTAAAGGATTTTGTTTGGAGAGAAAAACCTCTCTTACTTGGACTCCTGGAAACAAAAGTAAGGATGGTGAATCTGAATAAGTTGAATATTTTGGGTCCTGAATAGAGAGTATTTTTTAATCATAGTCATCATGCTTATGGAAGGATAATTGTTTGTTTCAATTCAAAGGAGATTAAGGTGGAAATTTTAGAAGCAACTGAGCAGATTATGCACTTCCACATCTTAATGCTGCAGGGGAATGTCGATCTGAATGTCTCATTTGTTTATGTAGGCAATTTTGAATTTCAACGTAGAAATCTTTAGAACACCATCCAACAGATTAGTGCTACCATACATAAACCATGGCTTTTATGTGGGGATTTCAACTCCACTCTCTATGCAGATGAAGCTCAAGGTAACATCAATCTTAAAAATTCCTCAACAGGCTTGTGGGACTGTGTTGAACATGTAAGTTTAACTGACCTCAAATTTATTGGCCACTCTTTCATGTTGTCAAATAAACAAAAGGCTAGATGGTTCATCAAGAAAAAAACTGGACAGAGCTCTTATTAATGATCTTTGGCTTCAACACTTCTCCAGCAGTCTAGCAAATTTTATAGATCCTTTGTTTTTGGATCATACGCCCATCCTTGTGTCGAATTTGTCTACTCCTGCTGCTAATCACCATCCCTTTTGTTTCAACAACTATCTGGTTAAGGATCCTGGTTTTGTTATTGCTTGTAAGGAAGGTGCTATGTTCAATATTTAGGGGACAAAACAATTCTGTTGTACAAAGAAGTTAAAAATTATTAAGCAAAAGCTGAAATTTATGAATTCTTCCAAACGGCCTACTACTGAAGCTATCAACAAAACTAGATTGGAATTGACAAGGGTACAAAATTTGTTATCCTCTAATCCAAACATTCAACCTCTAATCGATCAGGAGAAACATGCTCTCTCAAATTATCTTTAAGCACTAAGCAATCACTCCTCCCTTTTGCAATAGAGAGCTAAGACGAGCTGGTTACAAGATGGGGATAGCTGACTTCTTCCATTCGATACTAGCCCGAAAGAATTGTAACAAAATCTTTTCCATCACTTCTCATAATGGCACTGTCATCATGGATCCGAAGGAAACACATGAAGAAGCATTCAGATTCTTTAGCTCTTCCCTTGGCACTGATGTATTAACAAATGTTTCAAGTGGAGATCTCCATCATCTTAATCTGCACCAAATTTCTCATTCAAATTTTACTCTATTAACCAAGCCAGTGGAGGATAGTGAGATTGAGAAATGTGTCTTTGAAATGAATGGTAAGAAGGCCCCAGGCCCTGATGGATTTAATGGTTACTTTTACCAACATTTTTGGAATATAATTGGTGGGTTTGTTAAGGAGGCCATTCACGAATTCTTCAAAAATGGAGTTCTTCTCAAGGAGATCAACAAAACATTCTTGTGTTTGATTCCTAAAGGGTCAAATCCAAAAGGCTTTGTTGATTGTCGTCCCATTTCTTGTACAAACTTCCTTTACAAAGTGATCTAAAAAATTATGTCTGTTAGATTTAAAAGAGTTCTTGCTCCTTTGATTAATGAAAACCAAAGCGCTTTCTTGTCGAATAGGTACATCGGAGATAACATACTTATTGTCCAAGAACTATTGAAGGGTTACTCTACTTCTAATAGACCTTTGAACTGCATAATGAAGATTGACATCTACAAAGTATTTGATAGTATTAGCTGGACATTCGTACGACATACGCTGGAAGCTTTTGGGTTTCCAATTCAGTTTATTAAGTGGATCATTGAATGTATCACTTTAGCTTCATTCTCGGTTGTAACCAATGGTTCCCCTTCCTAATACTTCAAAGCCGCAAGGGGTCTCAGACAGGGTGATCTCATCTCCCCCTACCTCTTCATACTTGCCATGGAAATCCTAAATGCAATCATAAAGAAGGAGACCACCTCTATTTCCAACTTCAAACACCATTCAAAGTGCAAGAAACTTGATCTTACTAATCTTTGTTTTGTAGATGGCCTTCTTCTATTTTGTAGGACTAATATGGAGTCTATGCGCTCTTATATGCGTGCCCTCAGTATTTTTAAGCATGTTTTTGGTCTTCAAATTACTCTAAACAAAAGCCATTTCCTTTTGTCTAAAGGTGCAGCTTACATGGAAAACATAATTATAGAGGCAACTGGAATGAGATTGCAAAATCCCCCTCTACTCTACCTTGGTCTTCCTGTGTTGACAAAGAGGCTAACTTTTTCAGACTGCCGACCTCTCTTAGACAGGATCCAGAAGAGAGTAAAGTACTGGGTGAACAAATCACTTTCCTATGCGGGTAAGCTTCAGCTTATTAAATCCGTCCTTAATTGGTTGCCTGTGTACTGGAGCTCCCATATATTCTTATCTCAAAGACTTCATCAAAAAAATTGAAAGAATCCTTAGATCTTTCCTATGGAGTCATTCAAATGGTCACCCTGGAGCTGTAAAGGTGAAATGGGTTGATATATGTTTTCAAAAACAAGGAGGATTGAACAACCTCTCCATTAAAGTTGCTAACCATTCTCTCATTCTCAAAAGACTATGGTGGTTGAAGTTGCGCGATGCTGTTCATCAGGAGAGCTCGTGTGAAATTAAGGATGGTCATCTGGTCTCCGTATGGTTCGACAATTGGTCCAATAGAGGACCCTTAATACAACTGATGAATATTCCAAGAGCTTCTTCATCCTTTTCTTTAAAAACTCGGATGAAATCTTTCATAGAAGGAAGTGCATGGACTTTTCTGGAAAGGTATTTCAATTGAGAAACTCACTAATAGAGTCATTTATGATAACTTGCGCAGACATCGATCCACAGTTTCTTGGGCCCCTAAGGTATGGAACAAGCATTTAATGCCGAGAATATCTTTCTTGTACTGGTTAGCTATCTTGAACAAACTTTCTACAGCAAACCAAATTCCATATATCCAAATGGATAATAACTGTTCAATGTGCTCCGTGCAGTTTGAATCTTGTAACCATCTCTTTTTTTAATGTCATTTTAACAAAGCAATATAGGATTATGTCACTGCTTCATATTATTGGACGGATCCAGGCACAACTATCTTAGAGATTACAAATAGCCTCTCAACTCAATTACTTATCCACATCATTGTCTAAGGAGTTTGTATTTACAAGTTGTGGAGGAAGCGGAATCTCTGACAGTTCAAGCACTAATCATCCACTAAAGAATGTCTGATATCCTTAATATTAGCGGAGATTCGGGAAATAAATATGACTAAGAAGCTACAACAAAGATGCAGTCTAATTGTATTCTCATCTTTACATATTTAAGGATCTATTTGGGAAGCAGCTCATCCTAGCACATCTTCGAGTGGGTTGTAAAGACGTCAATGACCTTATCTAACTGTAGCAAATTGTTCCACTTTATTACAGAATTTCCACAGCTCTAGAGTTCTAATTCTCTACGTTGTTCTATTAATATGACTGGATAGTTACTTTTCCTTGAATTTGTAGTGTCAGTCTTTACCTGGAACATTCTTGTTTTTGCAACTTATCATTTTTCATTTAATAAATTTTCTTTTTTTTAAATGACTTACAGATATTGTACACATGTGTGCATTAGATTGTTAGGAAACTAGGACCTATAGATTTTCAATTATACCTATGATCTCTTATCTCCATTGCATTACAGCAAAATACTTAAAACTCAAACTCAACAAAAATACATGATGTTGTGAGTGACTCATATATTTGGGCGTTAATCTTAGAGTATCTAGATGAAAATAGGTATTACTTTAGAAGCCTTTTGGGTGGCATTTGGAATATAAGCTTGACCTAGAGCGTGTATTTTTCTGAAAATTAGAGGTGAAGGTACGAGCATATTAGTATGATGAAGGTGTTTTCGAAGGAAGATACGACGTGATGTCTTATATATGGAGAAATCAATAAAATCTAAGGTCGTGTCTTAGTGTACAAAAAAGTAGGATGATCTATAGTTTGAAGAACGAGTATCTTAGAAATTATGTCATGTTCCGAAGAAAGATAGTTAGATTCACAACCTAGAGCATGACTGCGACAATCAACCTTATATGAGAACACACTTCTAGTTGATTTTAAACTTTGAAAACATTCTATAACCCATTAGAGTAATTATTAAACCAGATTAGATTTAGTAAATGGGCTATTTAAGTTGACTATATTAGTTAGGATTTACTGCTATTTAAGTTAACTATATTAGTTAGGATTTACATATAAATATACTATCGTAAACCTAGTTTGATGTAACCACCATCATAGTTATTCGGTAGTGAATTAGTCGCTTTTGATTCATGAGGAGATATAATAGATGCATATTTGATCATATTTATACACCATATTTGATATATTTTTGCTTAATATTTTATACTTTTGTTGTATATTTGGCATTTAATTTGCTCCAAGTATGTTTATAAGTTATAATTGCTTTCATGGATCAAATGGAGAAGAATTCAGATGGAAACATGGCATGAAATGAAGATTTGAAGTAAAGAAGGGATACATGGCTATGCATCAACCAATGTACTTCTCTAAGACCATGCAAAATCGTGAATTCTGGATATTTTGGGTTATACATGGTCTAGTACACGACCGTGTATTGAATTATGTATCACCTTAAAAATTACTATAAAAAATGTGTTCGGAGGCAAAATAGAAGAGTAGACATGCAGAGACGATCAAATGCAACTCTAGGGATGATTTTGATCCAAAGAAGTGCAAAACATGAAGAAATCATCGAAAGATCCAAAATAATACAAGATCAAACATCTACCTTGAAAAGAATATTCGATAGGAGATAAATGGGAGATTTAGAATTATAAACTCTTTATTTTCTATTCACTTTTCTTTATGTTTGTGTTTGATTTCATCTTCTATCATATGTAACTAAATTTCTTTAGTGTCTATGTAAGATGAACCTTATGTTTATGCTATAACATGTTTTGATTCTTTTATTTAATGCAACTGCTTTGATTGATCTATTATAATTCGATTACGTGTTTAATATATGTTTTAATAGATCTAGAATATTAGTTCATAATCTGATTTCATAACATAAAGATTGAGAAATCCTTATATGTATAGATGTATCGTAATTAAAAGGAGATTATTGCAACCCTAGAGATAGGATGACATAAATCTTTTAGATTAGGGTCAAACCTAATAGTTGAATTCACGATTTGTAAAGTAATCCTATAAAATTTGACTTGAGAGAGCTAATATCATATCATAAGAATTTCCATAGTCCAATAGTCAATAATTAGGGGGATTTGTAACCTAGATACTAATTCTCGATATCAATAGCTTTCTACGTAATTTTTTATTTCTCTGTTCAATATTATTGCCTATTTATTTTATTTATTTAAGTTATATTTTCTTTAATCAAAAATCAAAACTAAACTTGTAAACTAGTTAATAGGACAACATTAATTACTCATACTCATTGTCTTTATGGGATCAACTCATACTTGTTAGTATTAGCTACAACTATACCGTGTACTTGCAAATAATTCATAATTGACACTTTTAGAAAAGGCCAATCAATGTAGGCATACTTTATTAAAACTCGCTAATGATTTCTTGTGTTCTTACTTATTTATTTTATTATTCTCTATACTTCCTATCTATTTTCTCAACAAGTGATATCAGAGTATAATTGAGGTAATAATGACTTCAGATGCAAAGTTTGAAATGGGAAAGTTAAATCGAGTTGTTAATTTTATACTATGACAATAGAGAGTGAAAGATTTGTTGGCAAAGCAAGGCATGTTAAAGTAGTTGTGAGAGAGTAAGCTAGAAGCTATGGATGACTTTAATAAAGAATAGTTATATGTAAGAGCTAGAACCTATTATATAGCAAATAAGGCTATGTACCATGTTATGAAAATTGTATTTCTTATTAAAATATATAAGAAAATTATAAAGTTGATACATGTCAATGTCTCTTTAAAAAAAGCTATATCTCAAACATAAACTATGCAAGTTAAAGATGCATAAAAAAAATGTCTAGAATAACAAAACAATGCATTTAGTAAATAGTAAATGACCTACTAAGGCTCAAGGCGGTTATAGCAAAAAAGGATAAAATAATGATTTTACTTTGTTCTTTGCATCTTTCTGATGAATATTTGGTAACCATGCTCACATTGGACAAATAGACAGTTATGTTGGAGTTATGCAAATATAGTGCCCTGGAAAGCAAGTGTATTTACTTATAACTTAATTTTCTTCCATTTACTTTTGTAATGAAAATATTTATTATTAATAAAACAAAAGAGTTTGGTTTGTATGAGCATTATATATCTAGTCATAAGGTATCAAGATTCTTTTGTAAGTAATATACATATACATAGAGATGTATGGGAAACATGTATATTATGAGAATTTATAGTGATATCATCACTTCTAGATTTTTTACGAAGATTGGTTATTAAACTGGCGCTCGTAGTTTGATGGATTAGCTACCTATCAAGTCTTAAAACCAAGACGAGATCTTGTGTGTTAATCACCATATAGAGTAAAACGGGAGATCTAGAAGGAAAAATCAACATAAGGGCAAAATGGTAATTTGACCCTTTATTGTGTGGATGGCTATAATATGGTTCATATTAGAGTTTGCAACTGGAAATCTTAATTGAAACATTTGTTCTCATAACATTTAGTAATTCAAGAGTTCAACTAATTGTTTTTAGTGGAATAAAATTTAGTTAATATGCTAGAATTAATTATAATAAGATTAAATTAATTCTAAGCTTATTGGAGCTTGAATTATATAAGTCCAATTAGATTCCCCTTTTTGGCTTCTAAGAAGGTTATCAAGTAAAGTAAGAAATACAAATAAAGGTTTTAAAGCCTATGATTGAATGTTGGGCATACTTTAATTAATTGTTAATTATAACCCATATGAACAGTTAGAAATGGGCTAGACTTTGGTTTAATTTGATTAATTAGATTAATTAAATTAAAAAAAAGTTATTAAAGATAAATGGAAGTAGAATTTCGATTTTAATAGGCTAAATGTGCAAATTAGCATTGGTTTGCTACATTTAAGATGATTTTTAACATGCTTATCATCATTAAATGGAGTAATAACCTTATTATTAAATGGTTAACAGTGGTCTTTTAATGATAACATGTAACCTATTAGCATTCATTGGATTAAAGAAGAAAGAGGTGCATTTGATGGACCATCTTCCTTCTTTCATCACAAAAGTAAAATTGATATGTATTTTTATGTTAATGATCTTTTCATATAGCCATCTTAAAATAAATGAGAAGAGTCTCATTTATTAGCTTCTTTATGATTGATTAAGGAAGGAAGTGATGCATTGGATGCACTTCACTTCTTCCTTTGAGACTTAACCGAAATTGAGAGAAGGAAAAGAGAAGGTTTTTATCTCTCTCTCTCTTATCTTGCATGGGTTGGCTGAAAATTGCATAAGAGGTGCCTCATCATTAACTTCTTTCTTCTAAGGCAAAATCTCTTCCAGTTTTCTTCTCCTTTCTCACCAAAGGATCTTGTTAACCAAGTTGTCTAAGAAGAACAAGTGGTAGATCAGATTGGTCAAGGATACAATATCGAGAAGAGGATACAATAATGAGAAGAGGATACATCACCTAGGAGAGGATAAATTATCAAGGATAGGATAGCACAGCGAGGAGTTAAAGCTTCAGCGAAGGAGTCGGTAATATTTTTCATCTTGTGTTTATGCAAATGCTTTTCCTTATACCGTATCATGTATGGCTATGCATGCTGATTTGGTTATATTGCTTCCGCTGCAATTTTAATTTCTAAAAGGTTTTGAAATCTACTGTTTTATCCAAATCGTGCATGCTATATTTTTCCGTTCCAACAATCAAAACATATCACATATTTCAAGAAAAATTACAATATGTGTGTGCATTGGGATCCTTGTTGGTTGGTTAGGCCTTAAAATTGCATATTCATTTTCAACATGTTTAATAGGGTTGATTTAAGCTCAAGAGAAATGGCTTGAACTGGTGGTAGGATAACTCCTTGATTGGCAGTGTTGAACCTAGTCTCATAAAGTCTATGAGGGTTTACGGCTGGTTACCTTGATGTCCTCCTTGATTGAGCTATTGCTAAAATTCTCAGCCATTAGTTTCTCTATTTCTTCTTCCTGACGTTTGGCCAGTCGAATGGCTCGTTCTAAGCGAGTGATGTTGAGTGCTAAGGTTTTCGCGATCCTACTTGTACTTTGAGTAACTCTTGTGTTCATGCAATTGCACAGACATAAGAGTGGTGAAAATTCCTTAAATTATAAGAACTAAACTAATCCTACTACTCCCAATCAACGATGTCAAAAACTTAGTGATGGGAAAGTTTTACAAGTTATAAGCCCTCAAAATACTGCAAGCGTACAGATTATGAGCGTAGTATGTGAGGTGTCCATCCCTCGAAGAGTGGTGAACTAATTCAATTTTACGTTATCTAAGGCCTTAAGAATTATAAAAATGAAAATAAAAAGTAGATAGAAAAGTAAACAAGTGAAGATAATTGACAAAAAATTTATTTGTAAATTAACACAGAAAGAAATTAAATTGAATTATACCAAATTCACAATAAGAAATCACACAAGAAGAAGTCATTATGAGAAAGGGGGATTTTTCCTATCATTAATGCTAACCTAATAATTTATATATTAATGAGGTGTCAGTTCTAGACTATCGAAGGGAGGATTACTCTCTCTCAAGTTATAATCACAAACGCTAATTAACAGTCCCTAATTAGGCTAAATACTGAACATGTAATATCTCAATTACGAACAACTCTAACCCTAATCAATTCTTAAGTTTTCTAAAAACAACCATGTCTCACACGAGATCTCTGTTTGTATAATAACCGATTTGATCAATTACATGGTCTATTTTATCAATTAACTCTCATTAAACCAATGTAATCATTTTGCATTCAATTTGCTCTCTTGATTTATTATCGAAGCATAAAGTTACAGTAATTAATCACAACACCCAAATAATTAAACACAAACTAGATTAATATTAAATCAAGTCAAAATCCTTAAAGAAAATTAAAACATCATGATCAAACCCAAATCCATCAACATATTCATATCCATCTCAACAGTCAATGAAAAAGACCACAAAGATGAATGAAATACACTTTGGAAGGGGATTGGGATGTCTCGGGAAAATAGTAGCAACAGAAGTCAACTCCTCTCTCCTCTTCTTCCTCTTCTCTCACTTCTGGGAGTTTTCCCAAAAGTGGCAAATTGGAGAGCTCCTTTAGGGTTTCTTCTTTATCCTTTCTATACTCTTTTCTATTTTGGGAAACCTTAAGGTTTTCAGGGTTTGAAAAGTCCCTTGAAAGCTTAAATTCGGAAGGTTATCCGTGTCTGTCCGTAGGTTATGATCGTGGCATTTGATTTTCCTTTTTTCACAATTATGGCGCCTTCTATTTGGTTCTATCACGATCATGGCTCTAGTTTTAGTTATAGACCTTCTTCGAATTTCCTCCAATCTTCGACATTTGTGCTCAAACACTAGCAAACACATCAAGACACCTTAAACACGTAAAATTAAAGCTCAATCAAATGTTCTAATCCACAAAACAAAAATATCTAACTAAATAAAATAATCTTAACCTAAACATCCACTAATCGTTTAGTTTAATAGCGAAACATATTATGCAATCTACCATTATCATTGAGGTGATCCTTGTCTGCTTATAAAGCTACCTGCTTGTTTGGGACCCTGATCAGTAGGTAAACGTCTCCTATCAGTCCATGTGTCCTGTATACTATGAGTATATACAATATAGCATCTAAGTTGAAGGCAACCATGGTACTAATTTATGCTTCATTGATTATGCATTTATTCCATAACGTTTAGTGATAAATGATATGAAAAGCTTCAAAATTTCTATTTAGTTCATATTTAGTTTTAGGAAAAAATTCAGAAGTGAAGGAGCTAAAGTGAGTCGAAGGAACTATATTTGAGATTCTTTTCGAAGGTTCACACTTACTTATCCTCGTAGAGCAAAAATGAGACTGATTAGAGCAAGATGAGAGAAGAAAATGCTTGAAGATGATGATTATATGTTGAAAAACATCAAAAGAAAAATGACTCATAGCTTACATAGGTGTAAGACACCTCTCATACCCATGCAAGGTACGTGAGAAGCAACTCATAGGTGTAAGTTGTTGGAGTTATGTAAATATAATGCCCTAGAAAGCAAGTGTATTTACATGTAACTTTATCTTCTTCAGTTACAGTTTTGTAATGAAAATATTTATTATT
>JANZLX010000212.1:14832391-14843948 GCA_025531955.1 Erythroxylum orinocense
CAAAACCCCCACTATGTTTAGATACCTTAATTCCCAAGATAGTATCTACCTCATTTAAGTCTTTCATTTTGAATTGTAAGGTTAGATACTTCTTTGTTTCATTCACACCTAACATATTAGTTCCAATAATCAACATGTCATCTACATATAAACATATGATTACACCATATTCTTGTGTAAACTAAGAATATATACACTTATCGGCATTATTATGCTTGAAACCATTTTTTAAGATAATGGAATCAAATTTCTCATGCCATTGCTTGGGAGCTTGTTTTAATCCATACAAATACCTTATTAACTTACATATTTTGTTTTCATTACCTGGTAAAACAAAATCCTCCAGTTGCTCTATATATACTTCTTCATCCAAGTCACCATTTAAAAATGCAATTTTAACATCCATTTGATGTACATGCAAATTATAAATAGAAGCTAAAGCTAATAGTACCCTTATAGATGTTATCCTCGCAACTGGTGTATAAGTATCAAAGTAATATATTTCCTCTTTTTGCCTAAAACCTTTGGCAACCAATCTAGCTTTGGATATTTATATTGAACCATCCGTATTATATTTCCATCTAAACACTCTCTTACATTCAATAGCCTTTGAAATAGGAGGCAAATCAGTGATGACCCAAGCATTATTTGATAATGAAGAGTCCATATCGTTAATTGCTTCCTTCCAAAACGATGCATCCTCAACATGTAAAACAATGGGTATCTTATTTAGTAACATTGTTCTATTCCCTTCAACTAAGAAGACAATAGATTGTGAGGATATAAAATCTGAATGTAAGTCCTTTTCTTTTCTAGCACGTTGACTCTTTCTAACTGCGGTTGAAGGACTTGAATCATGTTCAATGTTAGAACTTGGTTTAGAATGTTTAACATATGGTTCAACCAAATGCTCACTAGTAGAGTCTTGATTTAAGCTTGACTTATTATGAAACTTATTTTTAACAAACTCAACATCCCTTGACTCTACAATTACATTGGATTCTAGGTTTAATATTCTATATGCCTTAGAATTTTTCACATATCTAATAAATACACCTTTGAGTGCTCTAGGCCCCAATTTAGTCCTTTTCAGATCCAGAACTCTATAGTATGCTAGGCATCCCCAAACTCTAAGATAACTGAGATTTGGCTTTCTTTTCTTCCATACTTCATATGGAGAAACTTTAAATTTCTTTGTGGAATTCTAATATGAATGTAACAAGCCGTAAGCAAGGCTTCTCCCTACAAATTTGTTGGCAAACTCAAATTTACTAACATTGCATTAAGCATATCAACCAAATTTTGATTCTTTCTTTCCAACGAACCATTCTGTTGGGGTATATATGGAGCACTTATTTGGTGTATGATTCCATTTTCCTCACAAAAATTTAAGAACTCTTGAGGAAAATACTTACCACCTCTATCACTTCTTAGAACTTTTATTTTCATTCCCTTTTGGTTTTCAACTTCCATCTTATAAACTTTAAACATATGAAATGCTTCAACTTTATGCTTTAACAAATACACAGGTATATCTAGATGCATCATAAATGAAAGTTATAAAGTGTCTATTTCCACCTCTTGTTAGTGTACCATTTAATTCACATATGTCAGAATGAACAAGTTCCAAATTTTCAAATTTTCTTTCAACTTTTGGAAACGATTTCTTAACCATTTTAGCTTGAATGCACACTTCAAAAATTTTATCATTATCATGCTTGTAAGATATTAAATCATGTTTAGACATAAATTTAAGTGTTGTATTGCTAACATGCACAAATCTATCATGCCATAATGATAATGATAAGTCAGCCATATAAACCAAAATATGTGTGTTATTATTAATGCTTAACTTAAACATTCCATCACAAGCATTAACAATCCATTTTTAGACAAAATAACTTTATCCCCCTCTAATACGGCCTTGAACCCCTTTTTACAAACCAAATTGGCCTATACGAGATTCTTAGTAATCTCGGGTACATGTAAAACATTAATCAATAACAAATGCTTTCCCGAAGTAAATCCAATTCTATACTTCCCTTTCCCAAGACCTTTGCAGCATTGTTGTTTCCTATAAGAACTTCTTGACCTTCATTTACATGTTCATAAGTTTTAATAAGTCTTTATTGTTGCAAACATGTATTATGGCTCTCGAGCCAAACCACCAATCATTAGTAACTTTGATAAAGGCCATGTGAAGTTCAGTGATCATACCAATATGCAAATCCGAAACCATTGCAACCAAGTTATTAGTTCCAAGGTCCACCATATTTGCATTATTAGTAGTTTGGGCACTACCATCTTTTTTTTGTTTCTTTCAATTCAAAACCAACATTCCTTTTTGTAATGTTCCTTCTTGCCACAATTAAAGCATGTCTTTCCTTTCTTGGAATTTTCAGCCGTCAATTTTAGAGCACCCGCTATATCGGAGTATTTTCTCTTGTTTCCACCGCTTATATTACCTTGCTTCCCTTCAACATAATTAACTTTTGTTGCAACTTCAGAAACATGTCTTTTAGCAAGACTTCTTGTCTCTTCTTCTATCCACAAATGTTTCTGAATTTGCTCAGTAGAGAAGTCCTCAGTGGTATGCAAAAGCTTCTTCCTATAATCATTCCAATTAGGAGGAAGTTTGGAAATTATTCCTCCTACTTGCAATGACTCTGGAACTTCCACCTTTAAGTCTTTAAGCTTGGAAACAAGAACTTGTAATTCGTGTACTTGGTCCATTATAGACACATTATCAACCATATTAAACTAAAAAATATTTCATAATAAATTTTTTTTCCACACCTTGCTTTTCGGTATTGTACTTGAACTCCAAAGCCCTCCATATTTCTTTTGGTGAAGTAATTGATGTGAACAAATCATAAAGTCGATCAGAAAGATTGTTGAGAATGTGTCCCCGGCATAGCAACTCATCTTCTTCCCGCTTCTTGCGTGCAGCTTTTGTTGCTTCATTATCATCCGGTTGTGGGGTTGGAAGATCTTGCAAATCCGGGTCCAAGCAATATGCAATTTTCAATGCCGTCAAGAGAAACATCATTTTGTCCTTCCATCGTATGAAATTTGTGCCATTAAAACAATCCAACTTCATGTAATCTTGATTTATGATACTCTTTGAATCCATTGCAAAATATTTCCTTAAAATTGTTAGAAAAGTGGGTTTAAGTTGAATGGCTTAAGGAGTGAAAAATCACTATCTTTAAGGAAATATTTACCCCCACTAGTTGCTGCAAGGATTTGACAAATTTCTTTTTAGTATATAACAAGCCTAATGTTCTCTAAGACAGCAAAATCAATAAAGAACCAAAGATGAACTTCAATTAAGAATGAATATGATAAAGATGAAGAAGAAAAGATTTGATTTTGTGTAGTAACTATGAATTGAATGTTAAACTAGCCTTATATAGACTTAAAGACACCCATTCATAATGTCCATGGTGGTTATATAATACCTTTTGAGAAAACATGTGACCATTCATGGCATCTGAATCAAAAAGACATGTCTTTTTATTTACACTTCTTCATTCAATTCCTTGCATTTCAAACTATTTTCCAACAGTAAGAGGTGTTAATTGATTAAATGAGTTCTTCGACTTGGTTTGGGCTTTCAATATAACCAGTTAGCGTTTGATTCCTTTGTCTGGTGGATACATTATGAATTGATCAAGTTCATCATCCGAACAACTTGGTATAGAATTGCATTTCTCTCGTCCTGAACTCTCTGTAACACAACTGTCCTGTCATTTTTCTGAAAAAAACTATATTCGTCCTAAAGTATCACCCGTAATCCAACAAGCTTCTGCGTGGTATACTAGTAGCTGTTTTGAGTTGAAAGGAGAAAACATGCGTAGGAGTTGAAGTTATTAGAAATTCTGAGCCAGGAAGAAATTATGTGGTAAAGAACTAGCATACAATCGGAGCAAAAGTAAGCTGTGTAACAAAAGGTCACCTTTATGTTGCTCTTTACTGAGGCAAAAGCAACGGAAATAACAACCTTTTCTGTTTCAGCAGCTGAATTACACGACAAACTAAAAATAAAGAGCTCAAGAGACTTATGCCAAATTAAACTCTCTCCCTATCTAGAAAGGCTAAGGTAAATAACAACCTTTTTTCTTTCGGCAGCTGAATTACACGACAAACTGAATACAAAGAGATCAAGAGACATATGCCACATTAAACTCTCTCCCCATCTAGGAAAGGCTTTTAACTCTTCAGGCCAGCTTAGCTACCTTTGATTTGGCGAAGGTGTTGAACCGCAAAACCTTTCCTTCTCAAGCCAATACGCCATTTTTTAATTCTTTACACGGTATAGTGCTGTTGGATTGTATCAATGTCCAAGCCCTTAAGCTTTACCACGGACTCAACATGTCCCTTGAGTGTATGAAGCTCCCGAAGCCTACAAACCCATGTTTAGAGAGACAGGCGATATAATAAAAGAAAACAATTTTAGTTCTTAACCATGATGGCCTACCTTGCAACTTCAGCTCGTCTCTTGGCCTGCTCAGCAATCTCAGACAATTCCCTATAGCTATTCTTCTCGTTGAAGATGCTAGCCGTTTCAGGTGGTTGAAGGCCATGCAAGGTCCTCTGAGCAAGAGCCCATTGAGCTTCTCTTTCCTCTTTACCATAATCTTTCTTGGTGGTAAAGGCAGTCTGTTAAAAAGAATACAATAAGTGCAGATATGAGGTGATGTTGCTTCTTGACAATGCACAATTCTAGGTACTGAAGAAGATTGCTTTAACGAAAATCATTACCTTGTTTTCAAGTAAGTTGTTCCATGCCTTTCCACTCAAGATGTAACGGATGCCAAATTTCAGCAAGTCAAGAGGGACGTAGAAAACGATACTGTAAAGCCAGATGACACCTGCCCATCCCCACCCAATACCCTTAACTTTTGCAAAACCCCAGTTGGCATATACCGCAATCACAGTTGCAATCTGAGGAAACACACTTCATTAGCTTCCGGGTTGTGAAGTATAAAGTTTGTGAGAGAGTAAAATTCATACCAGTTGTGCAATCATGAAAGCGCCCATCAGGAGTAGACCAGGTCGTTCCATATAGGACCAGCTACGTGAACGAGTCACGAAAATGAGAGCCTGACTCACAATACTAACTTGAAGGTACAAAGCACTCATCATTTCGTGATCTTTTTCCCTTAATGATCGAACACTAAATTTTTCCTGTATCCATTAAAGTTGAGATGATCAGCATCGTAAACAATTAAAAAAAAAAAAAGTCAGTTTCGGACAGAGATATTGTTGCTCATACCGAAAAGAAGTCAGTATCATGCATGGCCCAGAAGAATATCACTGTCATTAATGCCAAATAACCACCAAGTGCAACACCCGTGGCAAATATCTCTTTTAGTTTCCAGCTATCAGGAAGTGGAGATGGCTTCACTCTATCTTTTGAAATCGTCATAATTGTACCTAAAAACAACATTAATTAATATAATTTCCCTGCACTTTAACTATGCAAATGGTGCACTTAACCAACCAAAACTCACCATCATTCAGGATGGCAATAATCAAAACCATGAAAGGAGAGAAGTCGAACTTCCATATCAGAGCAATAAGCATGAAACCAAACTGCATGCAAGAATGGAAAGGAACATCATTCAGATCTTTTTCTTGTACCAAATTCTACAAATCACTCTCTCTCTCTCTACTTACCACAATACGGATGGTGATGGAAACTGCATAGATCTGCAAATAGAAAGCAGTTAAGTCCATTTTATCATAAAAATTTATTGAAAACTACTAAGAACTGAGAATCCCGAAAGGTGATCAATAAGAAGGCAACTAACGGTGTAGTTCTTCATCCTCTGGAAAATTGCTCTGCTAGTCAGAACGGCGCTGATAATAACACTCAATCCAGGCTCCGTCAGAACAATGTCAGAAGCACCTCGAGCAGCGTCCGTAGCATCCGCCACAGCAATTCCAATATCGGCCTTTTTCAAGGCTGGTGCATCGTTCACACCGTCACCAGTCATCCCTACGATATGTTTACTCTGTTGCAACTTCTTGACAATTTCATATTTGTGTTCTATACAGAAACAAAACAAAAAAGATATTTTAAGAGACAATGAAGCCCACATAAACAAAAGTGGGTAACATCTTATTTAAATGGTGCGCACCAGGAAACACTCCAGCGAACCCGTCTGCCTTCTCAATCAACTCTTCTACAGGAACAGCATCTAGGCTTCCATCCTTGTGTTGGCCCAGTAAAGATGCAGAAGGATACATGTTTGTTCCCATTCCAAGTCTTCGCCCAGTCTCTTTCGCGATGGCAAGTTGATCACCTGCAAATTAACAAAACCATAGGTGAGCAACAAACTTTAGATGATTGTTAGGGGGAAAAAAAGAATAAGAAGAAGAAGAAGAAGAAAACATTCTCTACCCTGAGTAACCAAGTAGACAAATTACCAGTAATCATTTTGACATTGACACCAAGATTGAGAGCTCTGCGGATGGTTTCTGCACTGTCATGCCTGGGCGGATCAAAGAGGTTCAACAAGCCAACAAACTCCCATGGACCGCCTGCACTTTCCTTGGTTCTCTCTGGCACTTGCTGTGAACGTACCATGACAACAAAGTGAGAAATTTTCCTTAGAAATAATGAAGAATTTGGAGGTGAGGAATCAAAACCTGTCTGGCAACAGCCAACGAGCGAAGGCCGCGTTCCGCAAACTTGTCAATGACAGAATGAACCTTCTTCTTGAGATCTTCCCTAGAGTTGCAAAGACTGAGGATCTAGTAAAAAGAAAACATTATCTAAGACTAAGTGAATTGAGAAAAAGTAGAAGTAACATAGCATGTCATGTTAGCAGGTTACCTGTTCAGGGGCACCTTTGCTTGCGCGGTGCCAGTTTCCATCAGCATCTATGTAAGTCAAAGCAGTTCTTTTGTCCACAGGATTGAATGGGAAGAAGTGTACTTCTCTTATACCAGCTCTTGCCTGTCAGGAAATTATATGAATCCATAAGACAGAACATACACATATCATTTCATTCCTTGAAGGCAGAGGTATATATATATATATATAGATAGGTAATATATACCTCCTTTGGGTCAGCTAGCATGCCAACCATGGCTGCATCAATGGCATCCTGGTTCTCAACCCTTGAGGCTCTGGCTGCAAGCAGTATGACGTGGTCCCTATCCACACCCTTGACGAAAACCTCAACCAAGTTCTTGTCAACACTCAGCTTGTTGAGGGTGAGAGTCCCAGTTTTATCGCTACAAAGGACATCCATACCAGCCATTTCTTCAATGGCAGTCATACGCTTAGTGATGGCCCCTTGTTGAGACAACTTGTGGGACCCAATAGCCATCGTCACAGACAAAACTGTAGGCATGGCTATAGGGATACCTCCGATCAAGAGAACCAAAAGGTTGTCAATGCCATCCCTGTACTTCCTCTTCTGAATAGGGTACATGACTATGATCTCAACTACCATTCCAACCGCAATGGAGCAAATGCAGAAGTTCCCAATAGCGGTGAGCACCTTCTGGAAATGTCCAACCTGGTTGGTGCTGTCCACAAGATGTGCGGCCTTGCCGAAGAACGTATGAACTCCAGTGGCAATAACAACAGCCTCAATTTCTCCTTGTTTGCAGGTGGAACCAGAGAAAATCTCATCACCAGGATTCTTGGTCACTGGAAGTGATTCTCCAGTCAGTGCCGATTGATCAACTTTCAGCGGATCACCTTCAAGAAGTCTGGCATCAGCAGGGATGATATCTCCCAACTTCACACTGATGATGTCTCCTGGAACCAGGATTGCAGCGTCCTGCTCAGTCCATTTTCCATCTCGAAGCACCTATATTAGATAAAAAATGTGAGGAAGCCTGATTTGTACAAAACCATTAAAAAAATCCATTTGTTTCATTACAACATCATCATCAGCTAATTAATTACTTTGGTCTTAGGAGCCAGGCCAGCCATAAGAGCTGCAGCAGCGTTGCCAGCGTTGTTTTCTTCAATAAAACTGATGGTGGAGTTAATGACCAACAAGCAAATAATGCCAACGAAATCTTGCCAATCAGGGGGCTTCCCTTGGCCATTAGCCAATGCTATTGCCATGATAGCTGCTGCTTCCATGACCCATGATAATGGATTCCACATGAATCCCAGAAACTTGAGAATTTTGCTTTCCTGTTCATATCATGGCCAGTAATATATACATATCGTCAGTACTCCACTAACGACAACAGATTAATCTTCATATCCAACCACTTAAGTACCTTCTTCTCTTCTAGCTTGTTGGGCCCAAAAATCTGAAGCCTGTTGGCTCCTTCCTCCGAGCTCAAACCTTCTCTGGTACATTTCAGTTGCTCAAACACTTCGTCAACAGGAATGCGTTCCTGTTCAAATTATGAGGTTATGAATCACTTTTTTTTTTAATACATGGTTAACCTCATAAAAGTCACGCTTCATATTTTTCCATCTCAAATTTCTGATTGATGTAATTACTTCCAATAATCAACATACATTGGATTACACAATTAATAAAAAAGAATATCTTTCACTAGATATCAGGGCACAAGCGGGTTTTTCTTTTTCCTTAACTAAATAAATTATAATTTATAAGATTATTCGTACCTACCTTATTAGCCTTAAAATTCTGAAATTTAAATTCGAGATAAATAATAAATATCCTGACAAAGAAAAGATAAATATCAAATAAGGATTCTGTTTCCCTATACCATAGATATTAAGATTTTGAATATTAGTTATCTTATCAATGTGAGTATATATTTTCATATTCCCTCTCAAATATCCACAAGCTTGTTCCAAATATAACTAAGTCAGGTCTAGAGAGTCGACTTGCCGAGTCAGTTGGTCATCGAAGCGTCGAAAATCTAACCAATCAACACAAATAAAAGACGTTGACCTAGAGACATGACAACCTCAAAAGCGCATATGGTCACGTGATCACCAACCTAGTTCCCATATTTATTGGACCGTGCTAACACGCGCCCCTGCCGGTCCATGAAACAAAAGGATCCAAGGATAAAGTTGTCAAATCAATAAGCTAAGGGTACGACTTACAAGTCCGTGACAGTCCCCTGGATTCTTAACGGTTGAAAGAAAAGAGAATTTATTTACACAACTAAGCCGTGAAATGAGCGAAAAGGTCTACAGTACCACGGAAAAGTACCCAAAATTCCAAAAAGTGCCTATCATCAGACACAGACAAAGAGAAGAGACCGGCTCAACATAATAAATGAGTTTCTGTTTATTTTATTTTCTTTGGAAATTTGTGAACAAGATTGTGTCTTTCTCAAGGAATCACCTGAAAATGATCTGAGTCTGGAACGGTTAGGCCGCAGAGAAAATTGAAAAGAAAGGTTTGATGGTTTCGACTATTTTAAGGTAGTAGCTCCCATGAGACGAACAAATTCGCTTGTGGGAGTAAAAGTGAGTTTCTGTTCGAGAGAAACAAAGAGGACTGAATTGAACCATCTCAAATTATTCTCTTTTTTCCAAAATGAGTCGATCATGTTCAACGAGCAGAAAGAAAATTTAGGACTACCCACAAGTTGAAACAGATCAATGTCATGGGATTTGGTGTAAAACTCGTTCGTTACAATACGTAGAAATAAACAAGACTCTTCAATTCTCTATCTGATCTGAGGATTCCAAATATAACCCAGAAATAAAGTACGAGCTTTTAACAACCCCTTTCAGTCCCATGACAGATCTCTGTCCCTTTCAGTTTGAAGCTCACGAAAACAGACTAAGGAATACGAAAACTGACAAACCATGCATCCAAAATTCTCAGAGCTAAAAACAGTGGAGTAAAAAGAGTATAAGTGAAGAGGGAATTACCAAATCAACAGTCTCGTTCTTGATCTCCTCGAGAGTGATATTGGACTTCGCCATGTTACACTGTTAAGCACAGCTATAACCCAAATCAAACAAAAACAAACACGGAACAAGGCCAATCTGGTATAGTGATCAGTCGTGGTGGAGAAGAGAAAGATGGACAGAGATGAAGCTAAGGGTCATTCAATGAGAATTTGGGCATCCCAAGAAATGGCACAGAGAAAGAGAGAGAGAGAGAGAGAGAGAGAGAGGTTGTGGGATAGATAGGTGAAGGATTCTTTGCAGTCCTTTCTCTTCTTCTCCTTTTATATAGTGTTTTGTGATATGAGAAATGTGGTAGGCTGCATATTTTTCTTGACTAGATCTCTATTGTTTTGTTTTTCTTTTTATCATTATTATAATACATTGCGGGCTGCATTATCAGTTTACCTCCTGAACTAATTAACCGCAAGGGCTGGATGATGTTAATCGAAGATACAATATATATCGATACCACCATTAGAAATTGACTTCCCTTTATTAAGATCAAACCTGATTATAGTTACCGGATCTATCAGGCTAACCAGAGTTGTCTTACTTCAGTGTTTAAAGTTTAATCCATTCCCGTCTTCTTTCTTTTTCTTTCTTTCCCCGATAATGTTAAGGATACGACATAATTACAAATCGAACTATACATGATAAGTTATTTAATCTCAACGTGGAAAGCCAACTAACCAAACTGAAGAAATTTACTGGCACATGCGCTCTAAAGGTCTAGTTCTTACCTCATTATCTGTTGACACAATCTACCTGAATTGTTGTGAATAGCATGTAATCATCTATTTCGTTGTGCTAATTAATTACACATTCACACTGGTCGTCTATGGGAGTGATTAGGTTGATAAAGGAAGATCAAAACAGTTTTCATGTGCCCCTTTAAGTTGGAGCATGAAATAAAAAATTAAAAAAAAAATAGAGATCTAGAATGTTTAATTTCCGATCGAGAATTAAAACAACTGTATATTATTTATCTTTTTTACCCTTAATCTGATAATTTCAACTTCCTATAAGAATTCTATGTGCATAATTTTAATATTACAAAAGATTTTATTTGGTCAACAAAATCGAAGTCTGTATCAAAAACTGAATCATTGAATTGTGTTGATTTATTTGTTGAACAGCCTTCACGTTATCTACATTTATTTTCTTAAAAAGATTACGAGCAAGTATTTGAAAATTATAATTTCTTTACCGTATACATTTGAATTTTATACCATAATGGAAGACCGTATACATATGTAATTATTTAGTCACTTGAATCGAATATATATATATATATATATATATATATTGGAATTCAGTCAGGTGAAAAATGGGATCCTTACTTCTAATGGGTAACCTAATCTAGACCAATACATGACAATTGTAACATTCTTCTCAGGTCACACAGCCTAAAAACAGAAAGGTAAACATTGACTAAGAGCTTTGGATGAACATCGCCGAATAATACAAGATCAAGGGACAATTATTTCCTCTGCATCTATTTTATACTGTTTTAAAGCTGTCCAAAACACTACGAAGTGCGTCTCTTTGCAAACCCAGCATGCACTTGTTAGTTTATGCCTTGCAGCTAACTTATTTTGGTTGTAATTATTTGTATGACATTTTTCATTAATTAATGAAAGGCATTCTTTACCTTTATGTATTTGTTAATAATTTAATTATTATTCATAAAAA
>JANZLX010000212.1:14891061-14902166 GCA_025531955.1 Erythroxylum orinocense
CGATGAAAGGAGATGGAGTATGAAGTCGGTGAGAAAGTATTTCTTAAGACGTCTCCTTGGAAAAGAGTCATAAGGTTTGGCAAGAAGGGCAAGTTGAGTCCAAGATATGTGGGTCCATATGAGATTGTTGAGAGGATCGGACCGCTAGCCTATAGGTTAGCGCTGCCACCAGAATTGTCACAGATACATGATGTCTTTCATGTTTCTATGTTAAGGAGGTATAGATCGGATCCATCCCACATCATTCAAACCACTGAGGTTCAATTGAGAGATGATCTGAGTTATGAGGAGATTCTAGTGGAGATTTTAGACACCAAGGAAAAGATCGTCAGGAACAAGACAGTTCAGCTGGTCAAAATCTTATGAAGAAACCATTCTGTGGAAAAGGCCACGTGGGAGCCCTTGGAAGCCATGAAGGAGAAGTATCCACACCTCTTCAAGGAATCAGGTAAGAATTTCGAGGATGAAATTCTTTAAGGGGGGCGGGAATGTTGGCCCTTGATTTTTTTTATTTGATTAAGCATGATTAGATTAATTTTTGGCGTCTTGCTAGATTAATGTAAGTTGGAATTAATTAGCATGTTAATGTGAGTAGGATCATATGACATAGATTAAATTGAATTAAGGTGGTAAGGGAAAATTGGACTTTGTGCAATCATTAATGGTAAAAAGGGGAAGAAATAAGACTTGTCTTGAATTAGAAGTGAGAGGAAATGAAAATTGAAAGGAGAGAAGAGGGAGAGTGTCGTATAAGGAGAAAATAGGAAGAAGAAAGGAGAAAAGCTAGGGTTTCTTCATTTATTGATGTTCAAGGGGGTTTTGAAGTTGATTTAAGAAGGAAAAGAAAGAGGAAGGTTAAAGCTTCCATTAAAGCCAAGAAATCCTTTGGTTGGTGGAGATTTAAGGTAAGTGGTGTTTTAACTATTTAGATTTTTAGAGTGTTCCTGGTTCAAAGAGCTTAGGAAATGTATGGGTTTAGGTATTATAGGATCAATTGCATGCATTTGGTTCTTTAGGTTTTCCAATTTGAGTTCTATTGAATTGGGAATTTTTTGTCTTTGTTAAAGGGAGGCAAGAGAGGCAAGAGGGGCAAGAGATATATCCTTAAACAAGTTTTCAAGTAAGGAAATCAAGGTCGGTAACATTTTTATAATTGAGTAAATAAGCTATTAATGTCTCTTTCAAATAAATGGAATTAAATGACTTCCAACTACCTTGAAAATGGGCATTTATTGTTATTTAAGTTGGTTTGAGAATGTACCATGTGTTTGTATATGAATTTTGTAAGTGAATTGTGAAATAATGATAGAAATGCATATGACATATGTCATGCTCATAAAATCAAGTTTCCAAAAATGTGCCATATGGGCAACATGTTTCAAGTTCATGAATTACATGCTTTGTGGGTTTGTGGTGGTCTGCTATGTCTGTCAAGTGCACTAGATTAAAAAGGCCTCTCCTGCCTGCCCGCTAGTGGCATAGAGCTCCCTCGTGGACTTCCATAAGTTCACGGCTACACAAGACCATTTTGTCGGATTGCGATAGTACGTTTTGTTTAAGCTACATAGGACCTGTATTGGAAATGTGTAGTATGTTCCGTTACGGATCCACCCAAACCATTATGATGCGCTTATGTGTTTACCCGTGTTGATAAGTTTGATGAATGTTTAACTGATGTGAATTGTGGTTTTGGTTTGACAAGTTGAGACACAAATGTTTTATGGATTTTATGACAAATTGCTATAATCATGAAGGTCTTCAAAGGCTTTTGTTTATTTCCAATTATTAAACTGTTACCTACGAACATTAAGCTCATCCCTACTCCTTCCCACCTGTAGGTGATGAGCAAGTTAGCGAGTGATCGAGATGAGCGTCATGGCATCACTCCATTTTGTTTTTTTGATATTTTAAAAATTAGAATTTGTAAAACATTACTTTAGTTGCAATTTGAGAATTATCGTTTTGAACAGTTTGTATTTTGGATTATGTTGTAAGGTAGCTCGAAATTTCCATTAAAGCGTTGTAAAATTCTTATTTTGACGTGAATGAAATACATATGCATTATGGTTGTTTATGGCTTTTCAAAATTTTACATTGCTATTTCAAATTTTTCATAAGGGTATGATTGTGTTCTATATTCAAAGGAAAATCTGGAATGATCTAGGTAGAACTGGTTAAAAGTTTCTTTTTGAAAGTTATAGAGGATCTTTCCAGCTTTCTAACGATATAAAGTTTGTAAGTTTTGGATATCGTAGTCGAAAGTTATGATTATTTGAAGTTTGTTTTGCAGCATAGGGTGAACTTTCGGGACAGCTGCATCGATTGGAAATTTTTAACCCTTTTAGAGGCAAAATTCGTTTATGAGGTTTTCATGGAAGTTGTAGATCTAGAAGTCTTCTTTAAAACAGTCTAAGAATGACCTTAATCCAATATCTGTAGTGAAATTTATGCCCTTTTGATTGCTTCAGTCTTAGTTTTTCGTCTTAGTATGATGTCATCTTCATCTTAGTATGACGTCATCTTCGTCTTAGTTTTTCATCTTAGTATGACATCATCTTCGTCTTAGTTTGACTTTGTGCTTCCTTCTTCTTTTCTATTTTTTACCCCTTTTAGAGGCCGAATCTCGCTTCGAGTTCTTCATAAAAATTGTAAATCTCGATGTTCTCTTTCAAATAATCCAAAAACGAACTCAATCTGACTCCTATAGAAAACGTTATAGCAATCGCGCCAAGATAGGAACAGATTGTTCGAGAGTCTAAACATGTTCGACTCTTTCGGGCATAACTTCCTCATCTGACCTCGTAATGAAGTGATTCTTAAAGCAATGGATTCCTAACATCGTTGCCTTTCTCTCTATGAAAATTGGTATCTGTTGGAGTTGATTTGAATAAGTTTATGAAGAGAAAATGAGGGGTTGGTTAAGAGAACATGAGTGGGGTATGTACATGCTTTAGCTTTTTAAGTATATCTTGAGCTGTAGAGCTCCATTTCTTTGAAGAGGTCAAGTTGTAATTTTGGTGATTGAATGGCGTGGGCACACCACCTTGTTGGAATGATGGTAAATGACTCCGGATGTTGGACTATAAGCACAAGGTTTATGACTCCAGATGTTATTGCATCAATTAAAATATTCAAATCAGATTAATTATATTATTAAATATCATTACATTTAACCTTAATTAATTTAACTGATTGAAATACCAATTAAAATGTTAGAAGGTGAAAAATCCCCAATTTGCCCTAATTATTTCATTCTAACCCAAATGTCGTGAAGAAGGTATAAAAAATCCCTAATCTTCATTGTCAAATATCATCCTTCCTCACCACATCAATCACCCTTATAATATTCGTCGTTGGTCACTAGTAAGTCATCACCATCTTGAAGTTTACAACATTTGTTCGTCACTATTACAGCTAAAGTCCTCAACATCTTCAACTTTGCAGAGTCTTGAGTTTACTTTGGCAATGAGTTATTTCAATATTGTATCTTCTTTTGGTTGCTTTCATGTATTTTTTATTGCTTCTTATTCGTGTCTACCTATCTGTATCCTTCTTTTGGCTACTTCAGTTTTTCGTGTGTTTATTGTTGTTTCTTTTTGGTGTCTTTGTTATTACTTATTATTCATGTATGCTTCAATTTTCTTATATATGTGGTTTTGCCTACTTTAATAATTATATCTGCATTTGGTTGGTTCAATGATCGTATCTAGTTTTGGTTGCTAAATTTTGTCATATCTTTGACTATTTTTCATCATGTGGTTTGCATATGGGAAGCAATCTCATGTGGGGACATATGTATTTTCATTTGCCTCTCATTTGATCCCATCTAAAATTTAATGTTATTAGGCTTATCTATATAACAAAAAACACTTTTAAGAATAAAGTCAAAACAAAAGATGTCTTGTTATTACACTTTCCTATTTTTGTATCCATTGACCTAGTCCAAATTCCCTTTGCTACTTCCTTTTCTACTCCATCTTCCCTTTGATACTCCAACTTAGTACTTTAATAGGAAAAGATGCATGTGCAAGATATAGCTTCCACACTCTGTACCTTCAAGATCTTTGTTCTACATGAGCAACATTTGTTTTATATAGTCTTTGTTCTACATGATCAAAATTAGTAAATTAAGGTTTAGATATTGTAAACCAAACTCGGGGGTCTTGAAGTCAAATTGATCTTTTTATAATTTAAAATTGAAATAATGTTTACAATTTATATAAGCTAAACTTATTGATTGTTTCTTAAGTAATATGTCTTACTCTTTATGATTTAAAATTTCTTATAAATATCTTTTTTATTTTCCTACAAAAGGTAAGTGCAACTGGCACCGAATTTTTGTTTTTTAACAGTTTGGGGAATGGAAACAGAAGGAAAACTCTAATGAGAATGAAATCGACAGTTTTATGCTCAGGCCTTATTGTGGATGAAATTATTTTTGACAGGGCCCTATCCTGTAATGACTAGGCAACTTGCCTGACACTCCACGGTGACTCTTCAATCAATATCTGAGTCAGTTGGAAAGTTACTTTGAAGCTAAGTCTATTGCCCTTGTTAAGGAAAAGCTTCAATTCATAATAGAAATGTAAACAGTGGAGTTTTGTTTTCCAGTTTATTAAAAATTTCAACAACACAACGACTATATTTTGACATCCCAAAAATTTCAAAGTCCTTATAAAAGTTCAAAACACTTCTATTATCACATCAATTTCTCAACTCCAAATTGTGGACTTCAAATCTACTCATATGCAGTCTCAAATAGTTACATCAATAAACTTTGAAAAGCTAAAACAACGTCATGCATTCCATTTAAAAACCTTTATACACATCCATTCTTTATGTAAATGTACTTTTCAAAATATGTTCAAAGATATGCAACAATTCTAAAAAATATGTACAAGGCAACAAAAACCTATACAGTAGCACTTGACGAAGTAGACTACTCGTGAGGTGGAGTCCTTGCTACTGAAGCCCATAAGGCTGCACCTGGGATGTTTTATTTAAAAACAGAAAATAAAGGGTGAGCTAAACGAGCTCAGTGAGTGTTATTAGTTTCTAATAAAAAAAACATTTATACAAACATTAGCCTTCATAAAAGAAAACATTTTTTTCTTGTCCAGTAATAATCAATATTCTTACAATACACATTCTTTTCATTTCATAAGATCAAAGCATATGTAAAACAAAACATATATATTTTTCTGAGCTCAATTTCCACTTTTCTTGTAAAGTAAACAATGATTACAAACAATACTCTGATGAACTTTCTTTTTAAAACATAGCCTATTACTAATTTTCTTTGCCATATAGTAGTACCCTTAGGTGTAAGACCACAAAACTGGTTTTGCATTGCTTACCCATGCCTAGTTAACCTCTATATATCAATTGTTGTGAAGCTGGTTCTGCATTGCTTACCCATAACGATGCTAGCATTACATATAAATTAGTGGTTACGGAACTAATTCTGCATCTCTTACCCGTAATAGTGCTAGCATAATATATACTCCACATGTGTAAAGGGCGACTCATAAGACATACTGACAGACACAACATCACCTATGCATGTTAGGATGTATTCTGATCGATATAATCGTATGTATAAAGACCTAACGACGTACCATAGGCTAAACCACAATTAATACATGAGCACGCCTCATTTCAAAACCAATTAAAAACATATTCAACATCCATTTCTATGCTAATTTAAAGCATATGCAAATTTCAATTCAATTCTAATTCAAAGCATGTGTACAACTCATTAGTTTCCAAGTGCATCTAAAACTCAATTCATTGCTGAATCAAAGCATATGTAAACCTTGTTAAGATTAACTTTTAAATTCAAGTAGTAGCACCAATGGAATTATTCATAAACATAATTTCATAGTAAAGTAAAAACCATCTTTACAAAATCAATTTAAAGATACACTCACTGTTTATCGTTTATCGTTTATCGTTAACTACACTCTTGTGTTCGGTGCTTTTCCTTTATTAGTCCTGAGTCTATGGTAACGAGAACACTTTATGGTCTTACTCATCTACGAGGGAGACCCATGAAGGGTTCCTAAAACTTGCCAAGTACATCTATAACTTACCATCTTCTTTTATAAATTTTATAGAAAAGGTCAACTCTTAGCATTTAGTAAGATTAAAACATATTGTCTTCTTTCCATTTAAATAACCTACATAGTATTTACCTACTGTTTTCCTTACATTGAACCATTGAACTATGTACAATATATGTGCTGCCATTGAATAGCCATTAAGCCACATATATAGCATCTACATGCTGCCAATTAATACCCATTGAATAACATACATAAGATATGGATATACATGTTGTTTTCCTCTCCATTTACCATGCCGTTTTTCTCTTCATTTAACCATGGCTCTACTTTTTCCTTAATTTTCACATATCAAACGTTTAAATTAGGTTTTAAAGTCTTATAGACATTTATTTGCCTATGTCTCTAGTTTCCATATCATAAAAAATCATGCCATCTCACTTCTAAATTATGAAACACGTGCCAAATATCATAAGCTACTTCAATACAAGGACAATATTAGGTTACCATAATCAATCTTAAATTTCAATATCATTCAACTAGAATTAGGTCTAAGTATCTTCTAGATATTTTTATTACTATGTCTTAGGTTTCATTTATAATTTGAATCACCCAATTTAAAGTTTTGAAGACTAAGTTATGGCCAAAACACTTGGACTGTTCAAAGAAATTGAGAATCCTAATACAAAATTTTACTGAACATAGTTAGGAAAACTTACCACTTTCTTCAAATCATGCTCAAACATTCACACAATCCATAAGGAAATTCGCGTTTCTAGCTTGAGCATTCACCTGACTAGCTAAAGAGGAAGGACAAGAGTGGTTTAACATACCTAAAATCAGATGAGTGTGTTGTCCATTCTTTTTCTGCACATAACTAGCGTTGATAAAGATGTCCACGGTTTCTAGCTTAAACACCATGTTGAATTTATTTCCTAAAGGCAGTAACTTGGAAGACCTTTGTGTGAAGGGAGTAGCTGCAATTATTCTTTAACAATTCTTGTCCAAAGGAGAGCTGAAACTTCAGTGGAGCAGTTTCTCCATCATCTTTGAACATGCTACACATTGAAGAGGGTTGTCCACACATTGCAATGTTTATTCCAGAAGCTATCCACTATCTTAATTAACTCCATATTTGTTTAATTAAACCACTAACTTGTTGTATCATCCACAACAATACTTATCTCCCACATATAACAAGTTGTTTTCATTTTTATCTCACAAAAATGACATATGTCCACACTATACATTGGCTTCACTTGTAGCAAATTTTTTGTCCTTCACATCCACTCCTTTATAAACGTGATAACACAAGGTTTTCATGCATTCTCACTGTAACATAATTAGAACTTCTTCATGTATGTGAAACCTGCCACTTAAGGCTCATTCACATGTACATGTATTATTTCTTGTCCAAAATAATTACATCGCTTAAGAAAAATCTGTATAATTTTGATTAAAATTTCATGTCCACTTAATAACATATTACATCTAAATATATCAACATATAAGTTAGATCGATTTACTTTAAGTATTTGTAACTATGACTGATTCTTATGTCCTTATGTTTCAGCCCAAGAATGCTTCAAATTTATTCCACAATAATTTAAAACAAGGTCAACCTTGATCTATCATAAATTCATCAGATTGAATTTATTTTTGGCCCATTTCCATAACAGTCAACTCCAATATTTTTCAACTATCATTTGATTTTTATACTTATTATTCATGGTTGGGTTCCTAATTCACCTTTTAGCGAAAATAAAATTTACATTAGCTTGAAAACATCATTAACATAAAATGAAATTTTATAGACACATGAAAAGAAAAGTTTGCGGTTTTACAAATTTTAATGGTTGCTTTATAGTTTTTAATGGCTCAATATGGAAGTATAAGGCTTTTTTACGATGGATATTTTATATTGGAGCCTTAATTCCTATATGTTGGCAGGGATATTGCTACATTTAAGAATATTGAAATTGACTATATTAGTAATAGATAAATATATGAGATGGGAAGGATTTAGGGTAAAATCAAATTCATAAGGCATATTATAGAATACCTAGTTTTAACTTTAAAGAGCCAGTGAGAGTTATAAAGTCAAACCAAAGTTGCATTAGGCTAACAAACCTTATACAAATACAAGAGATTATTTATGTGTATGTAATTCATCATTTATATACACCTTTTCATTCTACTGAGGTATTACATAAAACTAGAGGAGAAGACCATAATGATGATGAACATGGTGTAAATATGGAGGAACTAGGTGCACATAGGAATGTGGAGGAATAAGGTGCACATGTGAAATCAAATTTCAAGGAATAGGGTGCATATATGGATGAAAATATGGATAAACAGGGTTCACATTTTCAATCAAACTTTAGTATTGATGAATATCCTAGTGGAGAGGAGGTAGATGAATGATTGAACCCAAGTTTCTTAGATAAATTGGTGACATTTTCATGGCTTTTACTACACTTCTTGGCTCTTATTTTTAGATTTTATGATTAATTTGACTCTTGAGTGCTTGCCTTTACTTTATGTAGTTTAAAAGTAAAATTGTCACAAATAATTGATAATTTCACTAAATTAATTTTCTGAGAACAATTGATACTGCAAACTATCATTTGTTTATTGTAGGAGACTCAAGAAGTAGAGCCAAGTAGTAGAGGCAAGGAGTGAAGGCTGAAAATGATAAGTCAATAAGTCAACTGGGCAACAGGAAAGTTCGCCCCGACAAAAGTTGATGTGTCGCTCCAGTGAAGTATGAAGCATTCACGCAGAGACTCTTCGAGTTAATTTTCCCATGGCGTGAATTAATTCTGTCGCCGTGGTGAGTGCAGCAATTATTGAAGAGACCTTTCGGGAAAAGTTCGTCGCGGTGAATGCATCCTGTCGTCACAGCGAACCTTTAAATACCTGAACCATTTTTGGAAGTTTGCCTACTGTGCAACCCGGTCCATCAACTTGGTTTTAAAAAACCTACCTATTTTAGGTTAAGTAGGGAGGAGAGTCGACAACAGAGAATCATCATTCACTCTCTCTACCATTTGAACAACTCTTCTACACACACCCTCATCTCTTCTCATCTACACCACTGGGAGGAGAGTCGACAATGGAGAATCATCATTCACTCTCTCTACCATTTGAACAACTCTTCTACACACACCCTCATCTCCTCTCATCTACACCACTGTTCTTCTCTTTCCACTGTCAATTGCTAACAGTGCTTCTAATGGGTTCTCGATTGTGAAGTCTCTTGGAGTTATGCATGGCTAGGCACCTTTCTCCCCTTGAAAATGTAGCGATGACTTAAGTTCAATGGGCTTAAAAGGGGAGTGACTTAATCTATGTTTAACTTCATACTAGTTTATAGTATAAATTCTCATTTTGAATATTACTTTCTTTTATTTTCGATAGTTAGCATTTTACAGATTACAATTTTTGTGAAAGTTTGCTAAGGCTAACTCTTACTTTTGCCGCGGCAAACATTTTAGGTAAATCTGGCATAATGGAGGCTGACATCGACATGACAATGGATAAGGTTGTTTCACCACAACATGGCCATCTGTCAAAGGTTTACCGAGAGAATCAGAAATCTCCATAACTCCCAAGTTGTTTCTTTCCTTCACTTGTTTACTACTTTTACCCTGTGACTACTTATGACATAATTTCGAGCATTACTTTGCTAAATAAGTGTGGGGGAGAAATTACCCCAGTAGGAAAGTAGTTTAGTTTTTAGTTTAATTAATTGTTTTTTAATTAAATAATATCCCCTTCTAGTTCTGTCTCTTGCCATTCATTTGTTGTGCTTATTTGCCCTAATGCATGATATATCCTCAATTTTGGAGCAGTTTTCTTGAGCTTATTTGGTACATTATTGAAATTTAGTGATTTAATGAATGCATTAAAATTATCAAATCATAATACCCAACGGGTTCATACACAAATAACCGAACAATAACGAAAATGCGATTATCCATACACAATATCCAAATCAATTAAAATAGGATAACACAATCAATTCCTAATAAGAGAAAGAAACAACAAAATAATTAAAAGAATACTTAACCTGGGTCATCGGCATCGATGTCGCCTCCGAACCGGCATCAGGACGTTTAGTCCCTCATAGGTCTTTCTCAGAAAAGTTGCTTCAACCCCATTCCAAATACCTAGCTGAAAACTCCCTTAATTTCTGTTGACTGTCGCAAGCTTCAATCTCCACTATTCATCGATGAGACAATTTATATTTTAAAGTTTATTCTCTCTTCACTGCTCACGCCTCTCCAATGCCGCACCAGCGCTCCAGCTGCTGGAGCCTCACAAAGCCACAAGCCATGCCTGCTCCATAAGCTGCTTTCCACTGCTCCACGCCCCTGCTTGCGCCTCCCACCTGACTGCCTTTGTAACACTGCGTGAATGGCCGCGTGAAACGCAGCCACCAAACTTTGTTCTCCATTTTTTTATTTTTTTATTTTTATAGCAAGCACTTTTAATTCTCCTATTTTGATTTTTCTTGTCTTTCTTTCCTTTTCTTTTCTTCTCCTTGCTCCATGAAGACAAGCAAAAATAAATCTTCGAAAAATGACCCAAATGTTGTGCTTTCAACTCACTTTAATTCCTTTGCTTCCAAATTGTACCTAAAATCACATATGAATTAAAGTGAGTATCTTAAGCATTTTTATGTCAATAATTGCTAACTGTAAATGATTAAAAATATCAACAATTAAACACATATCAAGTTTCCCCAGACTTAGCTTTTGATTGGCTTCGAGCAAAACATCAAAATTAAACTCATTGACCTAAAACATTGACTCAATACTCATATTTTTCCCAGACTATATAATCAGAAACAAAAATGAATGACTTTTAAAAATCATAACAAGAACTCAACATGTAACATCCCGTTACTGTTTGTTACTGTAGCAAGGGTATTCTGGTAATATTGGGTTAGACTGATAGGTTTCATTGCATTCACTGACTGAGCATGCTACTGACCTCTGATCATAGAGGAACAGGTGTCTTGCATATGCATTTATT
>JANZLX010000212.1:14902266-14917815 GCA_025531955.1 Erythroxylum orinocense
AGCTGGATTGGATTTTTTAGGATGACTTAGGATAGATGCTTGTATCAGTTTCCTTTTTGGTTTTGTATAGGGGACTGATAGACTTGTCTATTCTGCTACTGGATGACTGTATCAGATTAATGGTATTATGTTTTAAAATTTAATGGTTTCTGATATTGTGTTATGTTGTAGTGTTAAATTATTGCGATGCCATGTGGATGTTAGTAGAAACGTTCTGGTGGTGCACCTTTATCGTGGGATACTCGGCGGAGCGACCTTCGGGTTTCTCGTTGTGTATCCTACGATGAGGGGGCGCTACACAAAGCCTCTCCTTGAGCTGGAGGAGGAGCTGGCACCTCAGCTTCACTCGATTGATCCCCGAGGGTCCAGGTATTTTTGAACGAGTTTGTTTGCTTTGGTTTATTGCTCTTGGCAACTTCGTCAATAGATTCGCGAGATCCTTTCATCGTAAATTCTATAGATAAAATATGGGACACTGCATTAGGCCAAAACATAACTTTTACATTTAATAGAAGCAATAGTTAAGTGCTGGTTAAACCAGAATCGCCTAAACCATGCTTTGATACCAAAAATTGTAACACCCAACATACCCCCTAGAAGGATTTATGAATGCCACACAAAACATTACATCAAATCAAAGCATACTAAAACTTCCAGTAAACAATTCAGACAAACATACATTAAATTACATAGTACTTAACACAAACTCGTTGAAAAATCCAAACCAAACTGAAGTATCATTGTAACAAATTTACAAACAAATTCACATATACATATCAGATACAAGCCCAAAAATTAAACCAAAAAATCAACATTATTTCAAAACAACACTCAGACTTCATTGGCCATTGCGGTTGTCTTGTTCCAGTCTTTATAAACGTCGCTCAGAACTTACACGGAGCAAATCCACCGTGCTAAGCATATAGCTTAGTAAGTAATAACTAAACTATGCATAATTTGACAATTAATCATACTGAATCAAATTATAGCATAAGCAGATATTTAAATTTTAAAATAGTTACATAGTTAACAAAACTGAGTATTTTTTTTTGGTAAATAACAGAACTGAGTATCAAAGAAGGCACAATCCCTTCAGTTCAAAACATAATTTTGTTTATTTCAAAATCCAACATATATCAAAATACACAATCAAATGACTGCTAATCCGTCAACAGAAGTGGGTAACGGGACTTATACGGAAGATACCATAATTGGTATCATATCACATAAGAGACTTACGTCTTAATAACAGAAGACACCAAAGTGTCAATAACATAAGACACTGAAGTGTCAAACACCGAAGTGTCACAGAAACAGTTGCAGATCATTCTAGCCATGACTATTTACCCACAACTAGGACTCAACAATTTTAAAGCAAAATAAAGTCATTTCAGACATTTTATGTGCAAAGCAAGTAGTCAATCATATTCACATATAAGTAGCACTTCCAATGATATAATCATGTATCAAACGCCTCGGACAATCATTGTCCAAAATTCAGAACACAATCAGTATAGATCAATTTCAATAAGTAGAATAAAGTAATATATGACCATCTAAGATTATTTACAAAAGTTCCATGTTTGCTTATTGCCTTGAAGTCCCGACAATATCTGGAATAGGTCAGTCCAAGGGTTCCTCTAAAACATTCAATACCAACATATATTATTATTGTGCACAATTATGAATTCATTTATGCTCATTCATGTATATTGAACATGTATGATGCATGCTCATGTCAAAAATCCAGGTTTCTTATCCTTAATCTTATCACATTATCTATCATGTGAAATCATACGCAATCCTTTAATCCAGATTTATTTCACAATCCACCTTCGGGTCCACTTTGCTCATTTATTCTCATCAGGAAGGTGAGGTAATTAGGTAATACTTCCTTCTAGAAAGTTTACCCTCTTTGTCTTATGTTTCCAATGATACCAAGTTCATCCAATTTGGTTTAGTATTAAATGAGTTATGCTCAAAATACCATAGACTGGGTACACTTGACATTTTGACTAATGTATGATCATTCCAATATCCAAAAATTAAAAACTTTATACCAATTTAAAGCTAAGATAATAGCTTCAACTTTGGTGAAGACACCTCAGTTTAATTCGGCTTACATCAATACATTTTATTCAAAAATCACAAGATATGATTTCCATACTTGGTAGTGCTACCACCTAAGCCAAGACTCAATTTCATGCCAAAATTTGAAAATCTTAGAGATAGAATTAAAATTTGACTTCTTCAATAAAGTCGTAGAATTATGTCTCTAATTTAATCTGAATTAGGAACCAACTCATTTGGAGATCCAAAGTTCAAGTTATAATCGAAATACCAAAGCAATTTCAGTGAAAACACTTCATTTATCATAATTCTTCCAGCTTTTACCCAAAATAGACTTTCAGGTCAATGTTACATGGTCATTTTGAAAATAAAAATGAAGAATTTAGGTCAAAAATTCTTCTAAATTTTTCCCCTTTATGTCTTAAGTTTCTACTGACACCAAAGTTATGCAATTTGGTTCAGTATTTTGAAAATTATCCCAAAATGACTACAGACTGTTCAAAAACAGTGACAAATTCTAGATACTCAACTTTAAGCTAACTTTTGATACACTTAGTGACAGAAATACAATTTTATGCCTTTATGAAAGTTGTAGATATAAGTTTCTAGTTTAATAATAATTTAAATTCATCCAATTCAGATACCTACAGAGCAAGATATGGCTAAAATACCAAAACCTATCTAGTAGAACTACTTATCCAAACCAGTTGCCAGCATGTATCAAATCTCAATTATTTCCCATTTCAGTAAACAATTGATCCATATCAAACATCAAACAACACATGAACAAGTTTATAATTCCCTTACCTTACTAATCTTCAAATTCAACTCCAAGAATCCAGCTAAACCAAGCTTCCAATTATCTAGCTCATACCTAAGTTTAAGGTGTAACTTTCAACACCAATTGGATAGTATTACATAAAGTTACATGACTTACTTCTTGATGGAATAACTTACAAAGATGATGATCCAAGCTTCAGCAAAGGTCCAGAAGTTGAGAGGGGGAGTGGGAGAATGAAATTTCGATGGAGAGAAGAGACTAAAATAAAGACTTGCTCCAGTAGAATTTGCCACATCCAAAGCTAGGTGTCATGGAATTGGAGCAACATATGTCTCCATGCATGAGCTTCATGTGTCCCTTAAAGGAGCTACCATGTGTCAATGATACATTAGGTCATATGTCACACACTTAGTGCTGCCATTTGTCAATGTATCAACTATGTCATTTGTCAATGCTTTAACCATGCCAAATGTCACTAACTCATAAGTTAATCGTTCTAATTTTTATGTACCAACTTAACTTGCCACTTGACAACTTTCCCTAGACCAAATGTACGTTTAAATACCTTTATTCTCTATTGAAATCAATTAATTCCAATTCACTAACCATTATCCACTTGACCAAAAATTCAAATCATATGTCTTTCATATTCTAATCATAGCAAAATTCTAACTCCTATCACACATGTACTTTCATAAACATGTATTATTTCAACTAGGGTATATTTTGGGGCCTTACAACTCTCTCCCCCTTAAAAGAATTTTGTCCTCGAAATTTATACCTATTAAAATAGTTGAGGATACTGAGCTTTCATGGTTTCTTCAGGTTCCTATGTTGCTTCCTCAAGTTTATGATATTGTCAGAGTACTTTTACCAAAGGTACTGACTTGTTCCTGAGTTGTTTAACTTCTCTAGCTAAGATAGAAATCGGCTCTTCTTCATACGACAAATCCGATTGTACGTGAATTTCTTGCATTGAAATTTTATGTGTCACATCAGACCGATATCTTCTTAGCAAAGAAGCATGAAACACATCGTGAAACCCAGCCAATTCTTCAGGAAGAGCTAGTTGATAAGCTACTGGTCCAATTCTTTTCAGAATTTCATAAGGACCGATGAATCGCAGACTAAGCTTACCCTTCTTTCCAAACCAAAGTATATGTTTCCATGGTGACACTTTCAAAAACACCTTATCACCCATTTGATACTCGATATCTTTCCCTTTTTGATCAGCATAAGATTCTGCCTATCACTGGCAGCTTTTAATCTTTGTTGAATAATTTGAATTTTTTCTTTAGTATCTTTCATAATTTCTAGCACGATCATCTTGTTTTCACTCAATTCAGTCCAATATATCAGAGTTCTACACTTCCTACCATACAACACTTCATAAGGTGCCATGCTAATGCTCGTCTAATAACTGTTATTGTAAGCAAACTTCATCAGAGTCAGATAGTTATCCTAACTCCCAGGAAACTCTAACACACAACCCCGCAACATATCTTCCAATATCTGTATAACTCGTTCAGATTGTCTATCTTTCTGGGGATGGAAAGCAGTACTAAACTTAACCTGAGTTCCCAGAGCCTTCTGTAATGATAGACAGTGGTACTCCATGCAATCTCACTATCTCATTTACATACAAATCTGCAAGCCTATCCAAAGAATAGTCAGGACTAACAGGCAAAAAATGAGCACATTTTATGAACTTATCTACAATCACCCATACATCATCATGCTTCCTTTGAGTAAGAGGAAGTCCAGTAACAAAATCCATGGTAATGTTATCTCATTTCCATTGAGGAATAGAAATAGGATGTAACAAACCAGATGGGACCTGATCAATGTTATGAATATTGTACCGGGCTCGGTACTGGATTGGGCTTTGGAACGGAACTGTACCGATACTAGGTATCGTTTCGAGATATTTTTTAAATTTATAAAATAGTCTCTAAACTTTTTAAAAATTGCAAAATAGTCCCTACACATGTATATTGCCATTCCATTAATTTCTAATTCCATAATTGTATACTTAACTAATTATTTACTAAAATCCAATACCCAAGTATTAAAAATAAATTACCATTTAACAAAAATTAAGAATGTGTCAATTAATAATTTAAACTTTTTCAATTTTACTAATTTTGATTATCAATTTTACAATTTTACATTTAATTATTAATTTTACATTTGATTATTAATTTTACAATTAGGTTTAAATGTTACTTTAATTTTAATTATCAAATTCAATCTCAAATGCAATTGCACAAACTCAAATTCAATGTCATTTATCAATAATCCAACAATTCAATATTAATACCTTAAAATCTACTAAATCACAATCACCATTCCAATTTCCAATCGGATTCGGACCAAATAATCAATCCATTTGCAAAATGCAAAATGCTAACCGAAAACAATCTTTCAAGACTTCAACATTCACACTTCATTTTGCTATACCGAAATCAACATTCACACTTCAACATTCACAATTTTCACCAAATCCAACACCGAAATCAACCTCAAAATTTTCCCCAATTCCAACACAACGACACCAATTTTTAACCCCAAATCCACCATCATCCAACAACCAACACAATCAAATAATCACAAATTTCAAAATGTCATGAAAAATTAAACAAAAAAATTTCAATCGGTTTTCACCAAATCTGGGTCGACGTCAAGTCAGTGGGTCACGGTGTGCGGTGTGCGGCTGCCGATGGTTTGCAATGTGCGAGGAGGACGACGGAGAAGGCTGGCCTGACGGAGGCGAGGCAAGGGCCGAGGCAATCGAGGTGAGCCGAGGAGGAGAAGGTCAGAGGCGAGGCAAGGCGAGGGGAGGAGGAGAAGGTCGGACGCTGGAGGCGACACAAAGCAGGCAGCGAGGCAGACCGGAGGCGCCGGGAGTTGGGACGGCGGAAGGGAGAGAAGATCTGAAGAAGACGAAGAGAGAGAGAGAGTCGGCGTCGGGGGGGAGGGTAGATAAAATTAGGGTTTTTTTTACAAAATTGTCCCTCAATAACTTATTTTTTTTACAGAACGACCCCGGAATAATCCGGTATTGGTGGTACCGACCGGTACCTACCGGAATTCATCACTGGTATTTTAATAACCGTTTCGGTACCGATTTCTGGCCGGAACGATACGAAACACTAAACACTGGACCTGATGCTCAGCTTTAACCTGCTGACATGTCAGACATTTTGCTACATAATTCACAACATCTTGTTTCATACCTGCCCACCAGTAATACTGCTTCAAATCCTGATACATCTTGTTTCCACCTAAATGCATAGTAAATACTATATTATGAGCCTCAAACAATAATTTCTTCTTCAATTCATCATTAGCTGGCACACACAATCGATCCTTATAATACAATACACCATCACCTTGCACAAAAAAATCAGACTGTTTACCTTCCTGAGTAATCAAGATAAGATGTTGTAACTTATTATCAGCTCTTTGAGCGTCACAAATCTCCTATTTCAAAGTAGGCCTTGCTTTCAATGAGCCATCAAAGCTCCATCAGATCCCAGTTTCCATCCATTCTACTTAAGTGATAATGCTGAGATGGTCTTTTGACTCAAGGCATCAGCTATAACATTAGCCTTACCCGGATGGTAGTCCACAATACGATCATAGTCTTTAAATAATTCCAACCAGCGTCGTTTTCTCAGATTGGGTTCTTTCTGAGTAAGCAAATATTTCAGACTTTTATGATCTGTGAAGATTCTACATTTTTCACCATATAAGTAGTGCCGCTAAATTTTTAAGGCAAACACTACCGCTGCAAGCTCCAGATCATGTGTAGGGTAGTTCTGTTAATGAGTCTTTAGTTGCCTAGAGGCATAAGCAACTACCTTTCCTTCCTGCATCAAAACACAACCTAAACCAGTTCCAAATGTATCACTAAACAAAACATACTCCTTACTAGAAATAGGTTGGACCACTATTGGAGCTTTAGTAAGCATACTTTTCAGCTGATCAAAGCTACTCTGACATCTATCAGATCATTCATACTTCACTCCTTTCCGTAATATTTTAGTTAAAGGGGATGCTATCATCGAGAACCCCTTAACAAACGGTCGGTAATAACCAGCTAGACCTAGAAAACTTCTCACTTCTGTCACATTTCGTGGTGGCTTCCAATTAACAATTGCCTTTGTCATACTAGGATCAACTCTAATTCCTTCAGAAGAGACAACATGCCCTAAAAATGATATCTCCTGAAGCCAGAAATCACACTTACTCAGTTTAGCATACAACTATCTTTCCCGCAAGGTTTGTAATGCAATTCGGAGATGTTCAATATGGTCTTGTTCATTCTTATAATAGACCAAAACATCATCAATAAACACCACAACAATTTGGTCCAAATAAGGCTTGAACACTCTATTCATTAGATCCATAAATGCCTCTGGAGCATTAGTTAACCCGAATGGCATTACAAGGAATTCATAATGTCCATAACGGGTCCTAAATGCAGTCTTTGGTACATTCACTTCCTTTACTGATGCTGATAGTACCCTGGTCTCATATCTATTTTCGAAAACACTCCTGCATCTTTCAACTGATCAAATAGATCGTTAATCCTTGGTAACAGATACCTATTCTTCACCGTGACTCTATTCAACTACCTGTAATCAATGCACATCTGTAGTGTGTCATCCTTCTTCTTAACAAATAACACTGGTGCTCCCTACGGTGACACACTGGGACTAACAAACCCCTTATCCAGAAGCTCTTGTAACTGCATCTTTAACTCCTTCAACTCAGTAGGAGCCATTCTGTACTATGCTCTAGATATAAGAGCAGTACCAGGCATGACTTCAATAGATAATCCATTTTCCTTTCAGGAGGGAGTCCAGGTAATTCCTCATAAAATACATCTGGGAATTCATTCACTACAGGAATGTCAAGCAGTTTACCACCCTCCTTCTTGGAATCAAGCACAAAAGCTAGATATGCTTCACAACCCTTCATAAGAAGCTTTCGGGCTTGCATAACAGATACCACATTAGCTAAGGAGCTAGTGCGGATGCCATGCAATATTACTTCAGTCTAATCAGATCCCCTAAGCATAACTGTCTTAGCCTTACAATCAATTACTGTCTAATGCTTGGATAACCAATCCATACCCATAATCAAATCAAATTTATGAAAAGGCAATCTGATCAAATCTGCTACATAATCATTTCCTTGAATCATAATTGAACAATTCCTATACACCTGATTAACCAACACACTACTACCCAGAGGACTGGTTACCTGGATATCATACTCTAACTAATATATAAGCATCTCCTTATCAAACATATCTCCAACAGAGATATATGAATGTGAAGATCCAGGATCAATTAATGAATATATTTCAGAATCAAAGAAAGAAACCATACCAACAATGACATTTGATGCATCCTGATCCTCACAGTGCATAAGCTCGAGCCAAAGCAGAAGACACAGCTGGTCGATTAACAGTCTTCGACGGGGTACTCAGATTAGGTTTGTTCTATCCAGGTCCTCCTCGACCTCTACCACGTCCTTTATTCCCAACAGATGCATAAGAAACCGCTCTACTTACTTGTGATGTCTGAGGTTGTCTGAGAGGGCAATTGGTTATCTGATGCTCAGTATTGCCACAGTGAAAACCTGCTCCCGTAGCCCTTCTATAAGCACCCCAATGATGCACAGAATAATGAGGGCACTCCTAGGGATCAGAACCTCGACCTCCGGAAGAAACCCTACCAGAAACAGTCATTGAGGGACAATTTTGTGACCTTCACAGAGCCACAGATCTCTGAGTAAACTCTGGTGTAGAGGAAACACTATCTCGACTTTGTTTGCTCGAGAACTAACCTCTTCTTGCAAAGCCCCTTCATTGATTCCTTCCTTCTTAATCACCTCCTGCCTCTCTATCTTCATAGCAACCTGTACCAACTGATGATAATTTACTTGCTGCAATAGAGTAATTGCCGCCAAATGCTCCTTGATGGAATCATTCAATCCATCCTCAAACTGATGACACCGGAACTTCTCAGTAAGCACCGATTCTGGGGCATACTTACTGAGGCGACTGAATTCCCAACAGTACTCAGCAACTAATAAATTCCTCTGCCTCAAATTCAGAATGTGCTTTCACTTCTCCTTTCAGTAAGCTTTCGTAACATACTTAGCATTAAACTCCTAGGTAAAGAAATCCCAAATCAAAGGCACCGGTAATTGTGGATTTCTCAAAACGAACTTTCACCACTAATAGGTTGGTCCCTGAAGGAGGGAGACAACACAGTGCATCATCTGATTTATTGGACAACTGATCTCCTTCAATACCCTCTTCACCTTCTCAATCCAAAACTCAGCTCGTTCAAATTCCTCCAAAGACATCCCAGTAAATTCCTCAGCTCCATACTTCTGCAGCTGATCAATTGGAGCCGTAGTTGTGGTCATACGGTGCAATAATGTCATCATATCTTAGGACAGCTTCACTAAAGCCTATCCCTGAGCTGTAAGAGGAGGTGGCACTGCAGCTTCTACTCGATTAACCCCAGAGGGTCCAGATGTCGATGGATGAGATCGCTCAGGAGTATTACTCTCGGCAACCTTATTAATGGCTTTGTGGGATCTTTCCATCTTTAGTTCTATAATCAAAACATGGGACACTGCATTAGGCCAAAAACACAACTTGGACACTCAATAGAAGTAATAGATAAGGGCTGGTTAAATCAGAATCGCCTAAACTATGCTTTGATACTAAAAATTGTAACACCCACATACCCCCTGGAATGATATATAAATGCCACACAAAACAGTACAACAAATTAAAGCATACGAAAACTTCCAGTAAACAATTTAGGCAAACATACATTAAATTACATAGTACTTAACACAAACTCGCTGAAAAATTCAAACCAAACTGAAGTATTGTTGTTACAAACTTACAAAAAAATTCACATATACATATCAGATATAAGCTCAAAAGTCAAACAAAAAATTCAACATTATTTTCAAAACAACACAGACTTTATTGGCTATTGCGGTTATCTTGTCCCAGTCTTTATAAACGTTGCCCAGAACCTACACGGGGCAAATTCACCGTGCTAAGCATATAGCTTAATGAGTAATAACTAAACTATGCATAATTGGACAATTAATCATACTAAATCAAATTATATTACAAGCAGATATTTAAATTTTAGAATAGTTGCATAGTTTACATAACTGAGTATCAAAGAAGGCACAATCCCTTCAATTCAAAACATCATTTTGTTTATTTCAAAATCCAACATATATTAGAATACACAATCAAATGACTGCTAATCCGTCAACAGAGGTAATGAGACTTATACAGAATATACCATAATTGGTATCATATCACAGAAGAGACTTACTTCTTAATAACAGAAGACACCGAAGTGTCACATAAGCAGTGGTAGACCCTTCTAGGCATGCCTATTTACCCACAACTAAGATTCAACAGTTTTAAAACAAAACAAGGTAATTTCAGATATTTCATGTGCAAAGTAAGTAGTCAATCATATTCACATGCAAGTAGCACTTCCAATGATATAGACATGTATCAAACGCCTCGGACAATCATTGTCCAAAATTTAGAACACAATCAATATAAATCAAATTCAACAAGAAGAACAAATTAAGGTGTGATCATCTAAGATTACTTACAATCGCTCCCTTTTGTTTATTGCCTTGAAGTCCTGACAATATCTGGAATAGGTCGCTCTAAGGGTTCCTCTAAAATATTCAATACAAACATATATTACTCTTGTGCATAATTATGAATTCAATTATGCACATTCATGTATATTGAACATGTATGATGCATGTTCATGTCAAAAATCTAGGTTTCTTATCCTTAATCTTATCACATTATCGATCATGTGAAATCATACTCAATCCCTCAATTCAGATTTATTTCATAATCCACCTTCGAGTCCACTTTGCTTAATTATTCTCATCAGGAAGGTGGGATAATTAGGTAATAATTCATTCTAGAAAGTTTTTCCCTCTTTGTATTAGGTTTCCAATGATACCAAGTTCATCCAATTTGGTTTAGTATTCAATGAGTTATGCTTAAAATACCACAGACTGTGTACAATTGAAATTTTTAGCTAATGCATAATCATGCCTCCAAGTTGTACACCTCATAACTCTCAATTCCAATATCAAAAAACTACAAACTTTATACCAATTTAAAGCTAAAAGAATAAGCGTCAACTTTAGAGAAGACACCTCAGTCTAATTCGGCCTACATTAATACAATTTATTCAAAAACCACAGGATATGATTTCTATCCCTGGTAGTGCTACAGCCTAAGCCAAGACTAAATTTCTTCCCAAAATTTAGAAATCTTAGAGACATAATTAAAATTCAACGTCTTCAAGAAAGTTGTAGAAACATGTCTCTAGTTTAATCTGAATTAAGAACCAACTTATTTGGAGATCCACAGTTCAAGTTATAATCGAAATACCAAAGCAAGTTTAGTGAAAACACTTCATTTATCAAAATCCAGCATACTTCATCATTTTCTTCCAGCTTTTCCCAAAAACAGACTTTTGTGTCAATGTTACACAGTTATTTTGACAATAAAAATGAAGGATTTAGGCCAAACATTCTTCTAAACATTTGTTTCTTTATGTCATAAGGTTTTACTGACACCAATTTTATGCAATTTGGTTCAATATTTTGAAAATTATCCCTAAATAACTACAGACTGTTCACAAATAGTGACAGATTCCAGATACTCAACTTCAAGCCATAACACAATTACTGACAGAAATCAAACTTGACGCCTTCATGAAAGTTGTAGATATAAGTTTCTAGTTTACTCAGAATTTAAATCCATCCAATTTGGATACCTACAGGGCATGATATGGCTAAAATACTAAAACCTGTCCAGTAGAACTACTCATCTGAACCAATTTCTAGCATGTATCAAACCTCAATTCTTTCCCATTTTAGTACACAATTGATCCATATCAAACATCAAACAATGCATGCTATCACAGGATACCAAATTTATAATTCCCTTACCTTACTAAACTTCAAATTCAACTCCAAAAATCTAGCTAAACCAAGCTTCCAAACATCCAGCATATACCTAAGTTTAAGGTGTAACTTTCAGCACCAACTAAATAACATTACATAAAGTTACATGACCTACTTCTTGATGAAATAACTTACAAAGATGATGATCCGAGCTTCAGAAAGATCCAGAAGTTAAGGGGGGTTAGAAGAATTTCAATGGAGAGAAGAGAGCAAACTGAAAAATTGCTCCAGCAGAATTTGCCACATCCAAAGCTAGGTGTCATGGAATTCGAGCAACTTATGTATCCATACATGAGCCTCATGTGTCCCTTGAAGGAGCTGACATCTGCCAATGATACATTAGGCCATATGTCACACACTTAGTTCTACCATTTGTCAATGTGTCAACTATGCCATTTGTCAATGCTTTAACCATGCCAAATGCCGCTAACTCATAGGTTAATCATTCTAATTTTCATGTACCAACTTAACTTGCCATTTGACAACTTTTCCTAGAATAAATTTGCATTTAAATACCTTAATTCTCTAAGGAAATCAATTAATTCCAATTCACTAACCATTATCCACTTGACCAAAAATTCAAATCATATATGTTTCATATTCTAATCATAGCAAAATTCTAACTCCTATCACATATGTACTTTCATAAACATGTATTATTTCAACTAGGGTATATTTTGGGGTCTTACATGTGGTGTATGAGTAGATATTGGGAATGGAGTTCAAAACTATAAAAGAATTTAAAGGTGTCGTTCTCAACTGAGTTCAAAACTATAAAAGAATTTAAAGGTGTCGTTCTCAACTATGCAGTACATACTAGATACAATGTTAGGTTAAAAAAAGTGTGAGAGTAATCAAATCAGGGTTGGGTGTATTGATCGATGCCATAGGTTTTGTATGTTGGATATGATAATAACAAGAGATGTTTCAAAGTTAAAACTTTTAACTCTGATCACAATTGTTTCTGCTAAATTCTTGATGAGACATTTTAAGGATTGAATTATGGAGAAGTCTAGTATCTCAACAAAAAAAATGGTCAAAGAATGTGGAGAAAGCTCAATATTTTTGTTAATTCAAGTATGTATAGAAAAGTAAATAAGAGATTGAGGAAAGAGAGAGTAACAAATTATATTAATGAATATGAAAAGTTGCAAGGTTATGTATATGACTTTAAGATAAGCAATCTATCAATATTAGAGTTACAATTATTAAGGAATCAAGAGAGTTCATTGCTACAGGTAATGATAAATGAAAATTCGATTATCGTATTAATACTTCATTATGTTATGTTATACATTACATTAATACTTGTTGTTTGTTGCAGTTCAAAAGATTATACATTTGTTTTAATGCCATAAAAAGAGGTAGGAATAATTTAAGACCAAATTTTAGGATTGATGGATGCTTCCTAAGTGCAAAATTCCAGGGCCAATCATTATACGCAATTGGTAAGGCTGATGATGGAGGAATGTATCCATTGTCCTAGTTAGTTGTGAAGGTAGAAAACACAAATTCATGGACTTAGTTCATAAATTTGTTGACATCTGATTTGGAATTAGAAGATTGTGAAAGACCTACAGTCATATTTGATATGTAGAAGTTATGATCATGTCAATATACTTACAATTGGAAACATTAAAATATGAAATATTAACTAATATCTTTGTAATTTTATTTAGATATTGGTTAGTGCTGTAGAGGAGACTTTGCCAGATGGACAATGCAGCTCACCGAATGTGAGCTAGACATATATATAATGATTGGCATGGGAACTGGAAGGGAAAGGACCTTAGAATATAGTTTTGAAATTACGCATGGTCAACCTGTGTTGAAGATTTAAATTAGGAATTGAAGAGGCTTGCCAAAATAAGGCCTAGATGTGCTTCAGCTTTACTTGAATATCCTAAAGAGAGGTGGCAAGATGTTTCCAATCTTTTGAAACTAAATGTATGATAGTTAAATCAATATGAATGAAACTTTTAATGGGTAAATCCTACCAGTAAGGGATAGGCTAGTGATTAACATGCATAAGATAATTAGAATAATGGTAATGAAGAGGCATATAGATAAGAGACATTTTATAGTTCGGTGGAAGTTAGAAATTGCACCCACTATAATGAAGAAGTTGGCAAGTAACAAAAAAGAAGAAACGTAATAGAGAATTGTATGGAATGAATATGGTTCTTATGAATTTTCATAGGGTGATGGGAAGCATACTGTAAGGATTGGTATACAATAAACATGTAGTTGCCAAGGATGCAACCTATATGGATACGTATGCTATCCATATCTTAAAAGAAAGGGTTGAGACATTTGTAGATTCATGTTATAGGAAGGGTTGGTTCATGAGTTTGTATTAACATGTATTACAACCAATACAAGGTGAAATTATATGGCCTTCAAGTGATATAGAGGTTATACATCCTCCAGCTAAAAAAGTTATGCCTAATATACCCAAAACTGTAAGAAGGAAATAAAAAATGACCCAACGAAAATAAAAAATCTAAACAAATTAACTCAGAAAGGACAAGTGAAGAAATGTTAAAAATATGGTAATTCCGGTCATAACTCGAGAAAAAGCAACAATGACAGCTTAGCTCAACACGCTGAGGCTTCTTCAAAGATGTGTACACCTTACTTCAATCATATGAATACAATTTTATAAACGTATAGTAAATAATGTTTATCATCATCTTAAGTAGGTTATTATAGAGGAAACTTCACAAGGATTCAACTTTTCAGTTTTATATCAATTATTATTGGCTTAATAACTGACAAAGTTGTTTCCATAACAAAAATAGTTAAACGGTTTGAACAAAGTCGACGAAATGCTATACCGAGTCAACAAAGCAATATTATAAGGAATGTGTTCTTTATCAAATTGTCTTAGTTAAAATAATTATCAAATGTGTTTCTAATATTTTATCTTCTTTTTTTTAGGTTGGTACATTTAGACATGCCAGAAAAAAAAGTTTGGAGATTTTGATTTGTGCATATTCCAAATATCATTTGAACCAAGGGGTTAATGATTCAAATGACATTCTATTATTACTTTACAATAGTTACAAGTTGAAGCAATCAAAAGGAGAATTTATTTGACACAATTTTCACAATATGAACTTTCACAGTCAAGTAAAATGAGGCAAATAATTGATTAACGATGACTCTAACTTTTTGATATTTTGATATTTGTCCCATTGACTTTTACATGTATATGCAACCAATAACGGTGACAAATGTTTACATTGTATAAACATAATGTGATCTAGCTTTTTTATATTTTGATATTTGTCCCACTGGCTTTTAGATATATGTGTTATTAATAATGGTGAAAAATATTTGTGTTATATAAACACAATACAAATATTTTATATTTTTTTACTTGACCTATATTAGTTGATTAATCTTGATAACCTAATTTAATATCATGCATATAATTTTCCTTCAATTTATATGGACTAAATTATTCAATATCTATTGATTTTATTAGTAGTGTTATTTTTCCTTAATTGTTGAGCAAGTTTTAATCTTATAAGACCCTCAATACACCGTAAGTGCACGGGTCGTGAATGTAGTGTATGAGGTGTTGGTCCCTCGAGGAGTTAATGAACTAATCTAATTCTAAGTTATCTAAG